>OU427012.1:1811891-1814391 GCA_911387935.1 Dolichovespula saxonica
ACGACGAAATAAGAGGATATTTATTTATTTTTCTTTTTTCTTTACATCGAGCGCAATCGAAAAGTCACACACTTAAATGCTTACAGATTCGTTAAAAAAATGAACAAAAATAATTCAATCAGCTCGAACGACTATAATGCTAAATACGAGAACGATCATAACTCTAATTACAAATTTACGTAGGACAGACTTCGATCGATCGATCGATCGATCGATATATTCTCGATATTCTTCGACATTCTCCTCAAGTAAGAATAATTAAATTAATCCCGATAAGAATATCAACGTTTCCCGGAGTCGATGCGATTTAAAAAAAAAAAAAAAAGGAACGACGAGGAAAATATCTCCGTCTCTCTCTCTCTCTCTCTCTCTCTCTCTCTCTGTCTCTGTCTCTCTCTCTCTCTCTCTCTCTCTCTCTCTGTCTCTCGTTAAACGACGATAATATAAAAATTCTTCTAAGGATCGGTTAAACGATTTTCTCGTCGTGTAATTTTTTATTTTCTTTTTTTTTTTTTTTTTCTATTAAACAACGGCTCAAAAAGTCGAGCGAATTTACAATATTACGTTACGGGAAGACGAGGACGTAATTGAAAACGTTTTTTTTTTTTTTTATTTATCCAACCGAAGTATTTACATACATACCTCTAATACGTGGGGAGAGGGAGGAGGAGGGGTAATACGTTCGAGAGGATCGTTTTATGTTGAAGTTATCTTGTTAACGTAGCAAGACAATCTACGGTCGATATACATTTGACGGCTTCTTCGAACCATCCTTACCTTCATCACCTCCACCTCCTCCTCCTTCACCTCCTCTTTCATCTTCTTCATCCTCCTTTTCACCTCCTTCCCCTCCTACGCCTTCATCTCCTTCGTCTTCTTTTTCACCTCCTTCTCCTTCACCTCCTCCACCTCCTCCTCCTTCATCTTCTTCGTCTTCATTTTCACCTCCTTCTCCTCCTCCTCCTTCGTCTACTTCGTCTACTTCTTCTTCATCTTCTTCTTCACCTCCCCTTCCTCCTCCTCCTCCTCCTCCTCCTTTTATCTTCTTCTTCACTTCCCCTTCCTCCTCCTCCTCCTCCTCCTCCTCCTCCTCCTTTCACCTCCTACTTTACGTATATTTTGCATTTGCTTTACGATCACCCGGCGTTCTTATACACAATAAAAAGTTATATTTGATCTTACGCTACCGTACTGAGAAAGAGAAAGACAGAAAGAGAGAGAGAGAGAGAGAGAGAGATGAGGGTTGGAGAGACAAGAAGAAGAAGGAGGAGGAGGATGAGGATGAGGAGGTGGAGGGAAGAGAAACTCTTTACGATTTCTACTGGCCATTCGATACGAAGCTTTACGAGGAGATCTCTGCGAGGAATCCTTTGGTTTATTCTCATATCTGTCGCTACACGAAAGATCCTACACTATCTCTCTCTCTCTCTCTTTCTCCTTCTCTATCTCCCTCTCTCTATCTCTATCTCTCTCTCTCTATCCCTCTCTCTATCTATCTCTCTATCTATCTCTCTCTCTCTCTCTCCGACTGTCTCCCTATATATATATCTATCTATCTATTTCACTCTTTTTTCCACTATTATATATTTTTTTTCTTTTAACTTTTTTTTTTGTTTTTTTTTTTTTTTCTTTTTTTTTGGTGCGGTTTTCCTTTCCTCGTTTTTCCGAGCAAAATTAAATATCAAGGAACGAGAGTAACGTTCGTTCTTCCTTCTCCCTCCTCTCATTTCGCCATTACGCTGTCCACAGTTTCAGTCTTCTTTCTCCCCCTCTCGCCCCCCTTAACTCCACGTTTATTCTTCCTCCTTTCGTTTTTACTTTTTTCTTTAGTTTTTTTTTTTTTTTTTTTTTTTTCGTTTTACGTATTAATATTTCTCCTTGCAACCTTGCGGGCATATTCATTTCTCGCTCTCGCTCTCGCTCTCACTCTCGCTCTCGCCCTCACTCTCGCTCTATCTCTGTCCTCATCTTTATCTCTCTATTTCTCTCCCTTTCTCTCTCTCTCTCTCTCTCTCTCTCTCTCTCTCTCTATATATATATATATATACATATATATATATATATATATTAATATTTATCTGAAATATTTGTTGAATTCTTACTTTTATTATTTCGTTATGTTTTAATATGTAATGCAGCGATGTAGATTGTAATATTTATGTAATATATAATGAAATTGTAATATTAATTGTAATATGTATTCGTGGTATTTAATAACATATACATATATATATATATATATATATATATATATAAATATATATATATATAAGAAAAGTTATAATATTAATATTATAAAAAAATTTTTTTTGTAGAAAAACTATAAATTTCATCCTTGACGACCTAATATATATATATATATATATATATATATATATATATAAATATTATAATATATAAAAATTATATACTAATGATATATTAATAATTTTATAATAATATACTAATAAATAAAAACATATATATATATTAGAATTGTTAAAATATTAATATATATATA
>OU427012.1:1819391-1824391 GCA_911387935.1 Dolichovespula saxonica
CTCAATGACAATTAATTGTATATTTTAATTAACGACTTCAATCGATCCATTCGTTTGAGGAGGACTACTCTCGCGGAACATTCGGAAAATTCGAGAGGGAAGAAAAATATAAAAAAAAAAAAAAAAATAAAAAATAAAAAAAGAAAGAAGAAAAGAAACGGCACGAGGTCGAAAATTTTCGCGCATCGGATGAGAATTAATTTTTGTCGTCTTGTTTCTTCTTCTTCTTTTTTCTCCTCTTTATTTTTTTTTTTAATCTCTCTTTCTTTCCAATCTTAAAAAAAAAATTTTATTTTTATTTTTTTTTTTTTTAATTAACTCTACGACAAAGTAAACATACGTAAGAGTAAAAATATCCGGTCATCCTCGATTAATAATGTTATAACAACACTGGAAAACGATGTGGTTTATTATATACGATGATCGATTGGCCACGTCATATCCGTATATATCGAACGAACGATATTAATCAACGTGAGACGTATGGATACTTACATCGATCACGAACATAATTAATATGTAATATCAACGTGGAAAAAAAGAAAAAAAAAAAAAAAAAAAAAAAAAATTGTTCGGGATATGAGATTACCATTCGATGGGGTGGGTAGAGGGGGAGGGGTCAGGGGAGGGAAGGAAAAGGAAACGATCATTAGGATCGTCGTATCATTTCGAATGAACTTTTTCTTTCTCTCTCTCTCTCTCTCTCTCTCTCTCTTTCTATATATATATATATATATATATATATATATATATATATATATATATATATATATATTTTTTTTTTTTTCTTTTTCTTTTCGAACTATGAGATTACCATTTGTGGAAAAAGGAAACGATCATTAGGATCCTCGTATCATTTGAAATGCACTTTTTTCTCTCTCTCTCTCTCTCTTTCTCTCTTTCTATCTTCTTATTTCTTTTCTAACCATGAGATTACCATTTGTGGAAAAAGAAAGCGATCATTAGGTTCCTCGTATCATTTCAAATGAACTTTTTCTCTCTTTTTATGGAATATATATATTTTCTATATATATATATATATATATATATATATATTTTTTTTTATTTCTTTTCGAACTATGAAATTATCATTCCTGGGGAAATAGGAATCCTCGTAACAATTCAACTGAATTTTTTTTTATTTCTCTCTCACTCACTCTCTCTCTCTCTCTCTCTCTCTCTCTCTCTCTATCTTCGTTCGTAGTTTCTAAAGTTGTTCTAACACTGGAATAATACAGTTAATACGATCCTCGATTAGGTACGTTAAATACGGACATTAAACGAACGATATTAATTAACGTAAAATGTTTGATCTTATATATCGATCACGATAGTGATTGATATATAATAATATTATTATCATAATTATTTATATAAAAAAAAAAGTAATTTTTTGAAATATAGGATTACCATTCGTGAAAAAAAAAAATGTACAATTCGGATATTCGTATCGTTTCAAATAAATTTTCAATTGATTTTGTACAATTCAAATGAACTTCTATTTAATTCTCTCTATCTCTCTCTTTCTCTCTCTCTCTCTCTCTCTCTCTCTCTCTCTCTCTCTCTCTCTCTCTCTCTTGACATTTAGTTTTTAAAATTATTCTAACACTGGGATAATACAGTTAATACGATCCTCGATTAGGTACGTTAAATACGGAAATTAAACGAACGATATTAATTAACGCAAAATGTTTGATCTTATATATCGATCACGATAATAATTAATACATAATATCAACAATTAAAGAATATTTCGTAATGCGAGAATACCATTCGTTGAAAAAGGAAACGATCGCTCAGAATCTCGTATCATTTGGAATTCATTCTCTCTCTCTCTCTCTCTCTCTCTCTCCCTCTCTCTCTCTGAATCTCTAATTTTTTATTTCTTTTCGAACTATGCGATTACCATTCGTGGAAAAAGGAAACGATCATTCTGATTCTCGTATGAATTCAAATTAATTTTCTCTCTCTCTCTCTCTCTCTCTCTCTCTCTCTCTCTCTCTATCTCTCATTCTCTCTCTTTCTCTCTCTCCATTCTTTTATTTCTTTTCGAACTATGAGATTACCATTCGCGGGAAATAGGAATCCTCGTTCCGATTCAAATGAATTTTTTTATCTCTCTCTCTCTCTCTCTCTGACTCTCTTTCTCTCTGTCTCTCTTTAATCGACTATCCGACCAAGCGAGGATCCGAGGAGTATTACGTTGGCCTTCACAGTATTTAAAGTTATTCTAACACGCGAATAGGTTATTCGATTCTCGGTTAGGCACGTTACCGGTGTTAAACGAGCGAATCGGCTTTAGCTATCGGTGGTGGCGCATCTGTTAAGAACAAAGTAGACGTTACGAAGGGTAAGCACAACAGGCAACAACGGTCGTGCAGCGATGCAAGCAAGCAAGCAAGCAAGCAAGCAAGAAGCAAGAAAGCAAGCGAGCAAGCGAGCAAGCGAGCAAGAAAGCAAGCAAGCAAGCAAGCAAGCTAACGTAGACTGCATAAGCAATAGTGCTTATCCAAGGAGGGCCCGAGGTCATCGGTCGCATCGTTCGCTTAAGAGAGAGAGAGAGAGAGAGAGAGAGAGAGAGAGAGATGGCGACTTCTCTTTTATTGCGATCTACTCTTCGGAGGAATCCGAAGATCGAACGAGAGGGTATCCACCGTTCCACGGTTACCTATATGTGTGTGTGTCTGTGTGTCTGTGTGTGAGTATGTATGTATGTATGTGTATATATATATATATATATATATATATATATATATATATCATTGAAGTAATTTACCCGTCCGCTTAATTAATTTTCCAATTAAGACTACTGTTCTTGGATATACATTACTATATACAATGCTATCGGAAAAATCAATCTTCTATAAGATTAATATAAATGACGACTGTGACGTCCAGACCGTGAAAACACGTGAAATCAAATTTTATTTACTTTATATATATGTGTGTGTGTGTGTGTGTGTGTGTGTGTGTGTATCGAGAAAAATATATATTGATAAAATATAATATTTATATTGAATAAAGAATTATATATATATATATATATATATATATATATATATATATACTATAATATAATTTTTTATTATAATCATAATATAATTAAATTATAAAATATATATACATATGTATGTATGTATGTATACATGTATGTATGTATGTATGTATGTGTGTATGTATTTATTATCGTTTCCTCTTTTTCTCTCTTTTTGTTTTATTTATTTATTTTTTGTTTATATATATATATATATATATATAATTTTCAAACACTTCGTTAATCGACAATAAATGATAATTACATTTAAATTTGCATGTTTATTTTATATAATATTACAGTAGTATATTACTCGAGGAAAAGGAAATAATTGGAAATATTGTTGTTGTTATTAATATTATCATTATTATTATCATTATTATTATTATTATTATTATGTATTATCTATTAGCTATTATATATAATATCATCCGAAAGTGTTATAAATGAATATTAAGATAACCGTAAAAGCGTGCGTTTATATTCGATTCTATCCCGACTTATTAATTACAATCCCGTTTATCCGTTATCTCGTATTAATTGATCATAGATGTGACACTTTTTTTATATGATTAGACGATAAACGTTTTAATTCGTATAACACTCACGATATCATTTATAAGCTAATGCGGCGTAGAGATTTAAAAAAAAAAAAAAAACAAAAAGAAAGGATATATA
The DNA here is from genome assembly GCA_911387935.1 of Dolichovespula saxonica. Classification (NCBI taxonomy): domain Eukaryota; kingdom Metazoa; phylum Arthropoda; class Insecta; order Hymenoptera; family Vespidae; genus Dolichovespula; species Dolichovespula saxonica. The sequence goes on from OU427012.1 coordinate 1,823,104, forward strand.
GGAATGAAATTGAATTCCCCGTTAACCTAACGTCGTGTGATAAAAGTAATTGATGTTAAATATTGGCGATTTTATTGGGCACATTATAGTCGTTAATCATTTTTAACGAATGATTAACGAGATATAGGATCTCATGGATTATCATTATCATTGTCGTAGTTTATCGTGTAATACAAATACAATTATATATATATATATATATATATATATATATATATATATATATATATATCTACATATATACATCATACGGACATATCAATGTATATTTTTACATACATATGTACGTACATATATATTTACATACATATATATATATATATATAAATGTGTATGTATACGTATGTATAGTAATATGCATATATAATTCGAGATAAGATCTGTATAACGTAACGCATTTAATGCGCTGCAATAGAAAATCGTTTTAGTCGCGGAGTTATGCTCCCGACGTTACATACAGCTCGTATAACGCGATTGCCCACGAGAGGAGAGAACGAAACTGCCAGGAATCACGCACGAATTGCATAAATTAAGAGGCACGCGCTGCATCATCATCATCATCATCATCATCATCATCATCATCATCGTCGTCGTCGTAGTCGTATACTTCGTCGTAAGGTAGGTACATATGTACGTAGGGTATAAGTACTGACAGAGGAATATAAAGTGATATATATATATATATATATATATATATATATATATATATATATATATATATATATATATATGCAAATATACGTATTTATATACAGGGCGTATGCACAGGGTTTATGCGCAGGGTGTATGTACAGGGTGTGGCGTTTAAAACGGATCAACTAAATAATCACAAATCTCACAATTATTTCAATGATCCCAATGAACAATTTTTCTTTAAATCTTTTTTTATTTTTTATTTCTTTTTAAACATACGTACATACGTCACGTTTGTCGTGGCTTTTTTTGGCTTCTTTCTTAAGATCACCCATGGGAAAAAATTACACAGGGTCAAGCCTGATTGAAAATAATGTATATATGTATATGTATATGTCTTCCTCGTCTTACTCGTGTCTTTCGAAATAATTTCAGTCAGTTATATATAAGAAATAATTTTTTTTTTTTTTTTTTTTTATTGTTATAAATAAAGAAGGTAGAGATACGTACGTACGTACGTAGGTGGCCAGTATTAAACGAAACACCTTGTACATATATATACATATTTTGTACGTATATGTACATGCATACGTGCTTAGGTATCCATGCACTTTACGCATGGATAATAGGACTTTGGACTAGGATGAAAAGGAAG
>OU427012.1:1826891-1841891 GCA_911387935.1 Dolichovespula saxonica
ACATAAATTAATACGAATTAGGATCGGCTATTTGGATAAGCAGATAACCTAGGAGAACAGAGACGTATCTAGCGTAAACAGCGCCTAGGGCAACGGCGGAAGTTGCGATCGTTTCTCCTCCCCCCTCCCTTCCTCCTCCTTCTCCTCCTCCTCCTCCTTCTTCTTTCCCTCTCCTCAACGATTATTCAAAATTAACGGTTTCTTCTATCTTCTATCTTCTTCTTCAATTTTTTTTTTTTTTAATTTTCCTTTTTATTTTCTCACTTTCTTTCGTTTTGCATTCGTATGCAAATTTACGCGCGCACCGCGTAAAATTTCATCCTTTATCAATCGACAATCTCAATTATCAGAGAGACCATGATTTAGAAATTTTAATTTTGAATCGTTCCAATGACACCGCCGATCGATCGAGTATTATCGTTTTTTTTTTTTTTTCGAAGAGCACAAATTTTTCCTCCTACTTTAATATTTTTTTTTCATTCGAAAAAAAAATATATATATTTTTTTTATATATATTATATATATAAAAAAATATATAAAATTATATATATAAAAATATATATAAAATTATATATATAAAAATATATAATATATTTTATATATATATATATATGTATGTATGTATGTATGTATGTATGTATGTATGTATGTATGTGTATTCATTCGAACGAATACATAACGCGTCCCGTAAATTTAGTCTATCCCCGATACCAAATAGATAAATAGATAAATAGATAGATAGATAGATAGATAAATAGACAGACAGACAGACAGATAGATAGACGGATAGATACGCGTCCGACGTAAAACGGACAAACGATTACGAAATTTATATGCGTACGTACGTATATCGTTTTCGATAAAATAGGAAAGGACAATAGGAGTTGGCGAGGGAGGGAGGGAGGGAGGGAGGGAGGGTCTATATAAAAGGAAATAAATAAACCAAGATACGAAACAATGGTGTGGACCCTCCCTCCCTCCCTCCCTCCCTCTCCCTATCCCCTACCCATAAACCCGTTAACACAAACCGTAAACATTCTCGATATATTATATTATTTTCTGATCGAACGGACGATTTTATTTTATTTCCTTTTTTTTTTATTTATTTTCTTTTTTTTTTTTTTTTCATTTTCATCTTTTCATTTTGCTTTTCACTTTTCTCCCTTTAAACTTCGAAACGTATCTTTGTAGAAGCTGTTAGATCGGTACGTACAATAGCCGGAAGTATCGGGGAGGGGTGCGGGGTGGGGGTGGCGGGACACTATCGGGGCCCGTGGCCGATGGTCCCTCCCCCCTCCCTCTCTCCCCCCTCTCTCTCTCTCTCTCCGTCTATCTCGCATAGATATTCGGGGTTGTTTCTAAACCGTAGTCTCACTTTTATCTCGACAAATATATCAAGAGAGGATCTCTCGAGGTGAAAAACTCCTTGGGAATTTTTAAACGTTAAAAACCTCCGTAACTTTTCTCCCCCTCCCCGCCCCTCCTCTACCATTTTCTACCCTTCTCCCTCTCCTCGTCCTCCTCCTCCTCCTCCTATTCTCCTCCAGCCCCGCACGACACTTTCGCGTTTGTATACTTTGTCCGTGAGAGATTAAACGATGACAACGATAAGCATCAACGAGAGAAAGAGAGAGAGAGAGAGAGAGAGAGAGAGAGAGAGAGAGAGAGAGAGAGAGAGAGAGAGAGAGAGAGAGATAGGTAGAGAGATAGATAGAAAGAGATAGATGGAGATAGACAGACAGATAGATAGAGAGAGAGAGAGAGAGAGAGAGAGAGAGAGAGAGAGAGAAGATAAAAAGAAATGTGAGTGGACGGAACGAATTTCTTTCATTTTTCTTGGCTATTTAAAATTACGACGTGATAAATTAAAAAAAAAAAAAATGATAATAATAATAATAATAACGATGATGATGGAGAAAACTAAGATAAAAATGAAGAATTTATGATAGCAATACAAATAAGACAAAGAGAAAGAGAAAGAGAAAGAGAGAGAGAGAGAGAGAGAGAGAGAGAGAGAGAGAGAGAGAGAGAGAAGAAAAAGCGTCCAAGAGAGTTATATTTATTTGTTTTTCTTTTTTTATTTTTTTTTTAGCTATTCAATAACACGACGTGATAAATAAAAGAAAATAATAATAGTAATAATAATAATAATAATAATAATAATAATAATAATAATAATAATAATAATAATAATAAAATAATAATAATGATGAGGAAGATGATGATGATGATGATGATGATGATGATGATGATGATGATGATGATGATGATGATGATAAAATGAGAGAGAGAGAGAGAGAATCGAATGAAAGAAAAAAAATAAAAAGGATGAATGAACGTACGAATTTCTTTCATCTTTTTTTTTTTTTGGTTTTTTTTTACCATCGAATATTTCGGTATAATGGGTAACAATAAGAAAAAGAGGAATAGAAAAATTTCAAAAACAAAACCAGAACAAAACAAAAAATAAAAATACAACGAACGAATTGAAACTTTTCGCGCTAATTTGTTTGTTCGTCCGCTTTCGTTGTTTTTTTTTTTTTTTTTTTTTTTTTTTAAACCAATCACTATCCTCTCAAACGTTAAAGAATTTAGCAAGGAACGCTTAGGAAAACGCGATACGTTGTTCGTTTACGTTATAGTTTTACGATATTGTTAACGAGAGTATAAGCGCGTGGTTTTATTATAAGCGAAAGAAATTTACGTTCGCGTATAATAAATCCGATCGTAAATCGTGACAACGTAGACGAAAGGATTGGCAATAAATGGAAGAAAGAAAAATGATAAAAAAAAAGAAAAAAAAAAAAAAAGAAAAAAAGAAAAGAAATTAAAACGAATAAATAGATGAATAAATGAATGAGTGTATAAATAAATGAAAAAATAGATAAATAATTGAATAAATATATAAATATATAAATAAACGAATAAATAGGTAGATAAATAAATAAATAAATAAATAAATGAATGAATGAATGAATGAATAAATAAATAAATAAATAAATATCGTATCTCGCGTCTAATTTGTTTTTTTCTCTCTTGATTTTATTTTGCACGCGATAAAATAACTCCAGCATTATACCCTACTGTATGCATATATCTGTGTATGTATGCATGTGTGTGTGTATGTGTGTGTGTGTGTGTGTGTGTGTACATACGCATGTACCTGCGCTAGTTGGTATTATATATAGGTATGACCGTGTAAATGACGTTAATTACGCGTGTATGTACGAAGTAAATAGCTATATATTATATAAGCGGTATAACGAACGAGTCACAATTTACGTCTACGAACACACGTAAACATAAGCATGTATATACATACATACATATATACATACATCACATACATACATATACATATATACATATATATATATATATATATATATATATATATATATATCGAACGATCATCAATACTATTTTTTATCGATGATTACCTCATTAGAAAATAACGAACGTTATTTACAGATACTACTTGACTGGGGAGGGAGGGTAAGAGGAGGTAGGGGGAAGAAAATAAAAGGAAAGAAGAAAACAAAAGGAGGAAGATGAAGAAGAAGTAGAGGAAAAGGACAAAGATAAAGAATAGAAAATTATGAAAGTATTTCAGCACCGTGTCAAATCTTATTTTGTTACTTTAGTTTCGTTCAAATATAATCGGATATAAATTCTATTGGATAATAATATTCATATATATATATATATATATATATATATATATATATATATAATCTTATTTATATACAAATATATAATTTTATATTTATATTTATAATAACTTTAACTAATTTCATATTTATAAAAACATTACAATTGCAATATTATTATTAAATTGAAATAGTAAATACGTCGATATCGTTGTAAAATAATATAACTAATATAAAAAATATATACTAATATATATATATATATATATATATATATATAATTTTATAATTATATTTATAATAACTTTAACTAATTTCATATTTATAAAAACATTACAATTGTATTATTATCATTAAATCGAAATAGTAAACACGTCGATATCGTCGAAAAGAATTAAGTGCATCCCTGAGAGAATCGAACGTTGATTCTTCTAAAAAGTGAAGCAGCACGCGACTTTACGACTCTCCTCCATCGTCGTAATCGTTTCGAAACAACGAAACTATGCCTTCCTCGCACTCACGCTAATTTCAATGCTCACGCGTTATTTATTTCATACGATCGAACCAAACGCATTGTTCGACGTATCGTCGTAGATCGACAGAATAGAAGTTATCGAGGGGTGGGTGTAACGTTTGAAGAGTCAGGGGTAAAAGGGGTGTCGAGGATGGTTTCAGGGTAAACGGGAGCGGTGGGAGGAGAGGAGAACGTCGTTTAAAGTTTCTCAGAGATTAAACAAATTCAAAGCCGTTGTTGTTAAACCACGTGAACCTCGAAAAATAAGGGTAGTTCGTTGTTGGGGTGGTCGTCGCGATGGTTGAATGGGGATGGCGTTGGGAGGGAGAGTGGGAGGAAGGAGGGAACGGGGTTAGAGGTGGTTGGAGATGGTGCTCTTGAAGTAGTCGTACGTTCTCGCGTTGAAATCGCGTCCATTGATTATGCGCGATACGTTCTCGGCTTCGAACGGATACAAGCGGCCATCTTTGTTTTCGATTGCCGAAACGAACGCCGGCTAATAAATTATTCCATCCTCGCTTATGCGACGGGAGTCAACGGGGAGCAGCACGTTTCGTCTTTCGAAAGACATACTAATGACTCCGGTAAGGTCTCGAAGACCGTAAGGAGGAAGAAGAAGAAGAAGAAGAAGAAGAAGAAGAAGAAGAAGTAGTAGCTTCGTTTGAGAAAATAATAGTGGGAATCGATCGACCTTGGTAGAAATAGGAGGAGATGGTGGTGGTGGTGGTGGTGGTGGTGGTCCTGGCGCTGAGAAACGGAAGGGAAAAAAAAAAAAGGAAAAGGAAGAAAAGAGAAAAAGAAGAAGGAGAGGGGGGGGGAGAAGAAACTCGAGGCGCGTAAGAATGAAAAAGGAGAAGACATTTTTACGTTTACCATTCACCACCGGCGTACGAGCAGAGATACATAAAAGCTTATAAATCTATCTATACGGTATACGCCATTTTGATCACGTGACACGAACGATTACCGGACATATTGTGTCTTCTTATCCCTCCGCTTTTTTTTTTTCTTTATTTTTCATCCTTTTCTTTTTTTAAAGATACTTATTTTCGTTACTTTTTCTTCCTATTTTTTGAGGTATCTTGTTTCTCTTTTTCACTTATTTTTTTCCTTTTTTTTTTTTTTGTTGTGTCCATCGTCCTCGTCCGTCGTCGTCGATCGACGTCAATCTTCGTCGATCGTCGTCGATCGTCGTCGATCGTCGTCGATCGTCGTCTATCGTCGTCTATCGTCGTCTATCATCGTTGTTTTTTCTTTTCCTCTACATATCTTTTTTGCAATATTTTTTTTTTTTTTTTTATATGTACCTTTCGCCCTATCCAGACGTATTATCGTTCTCAAATCAACGAAATCGTTCTCATAACGAGATACGAAAATGTAACGTAGTACCATGATAAAAGAGAGACAGAGAGAGAGAGAGAGAGAGTTAGGTTACCCGATGGGGCACATGGTATACGCGCATTCAGTCATACGAATGCCTCATTTCGATTCGTCAATTGCAGGAAGTTTATCTACGACACGTTCGACGCACACCTCTTCCTGCCCTGCCGGACTCAACAACTCACGATGGATCACGAAACAAACCGACGACGACGAAGCGTGCGCGCGCGCGCGCACCCGTCGTATCTTACTCGCCTCGACTACGTTGACCGACTACTTACGTACGTAAGTACGTTGAAAAAAAAGAGAAAGAGAGAGAGAGAGAGAGAGAGAGAGAACGACGAACGGTATTTTTTTTTTCTTTTTTTTTTTTTTTTTTTTTTTTCTATCGAGTTTACCATCTACCGAGAGATGATAAATTTTTCTTACAAGCGAGATAAAAACTAACCGTTCGGTCCTAAACGCGTTAAGTACTTATTTACGTTCGAAGGATTTTACTTACCTATAACTATTGATACACCTAACCTAACCTATATCTACCTATTACTAACCTAAATCGTCGAACCGTTCGACTACCTACGATAGCTATTATCCGTTAAGAGAGATAACCGATCGTAGGTTCGAGTGGTTTTTTCGAGGGGTTGGTGAAATAGGGGGTGAGGTCGACGGGGAGAGGGAGAGGGAGAGGGACGGACGAAGGATGAAGATAAATGTAATCATAAGCGAAACTCTTCGGGTTTAAAGACTTATCTTGAGAAGATGTTAAAGTGATTTATCTTAAGTGATTTCCTTCCTACGACATTGGCGATCGATCGATCGATCGATCGATCGATCGGACAGTTAGGTGGGAAAAAGGAAAAACGTTGTTGCCATAATCCGATAACTTAATCGCCGACCTAGTAAATTGTATTAATAATATGAGCGAATGATACGATAATGATATTGATGATGATGATGATGATGATGTGAGTCGTGGCTCTCCTCCTACAATACGTCGCGAACGTATTAACGTATTAGGTTTGATTATATAAAATAAATAATGTCGAAATCGCAATGAATTAGGCATGAATTGCGAGAACGAGAGGTGGGATCGTTCCGTTCGTTTTGATCCACGATGATCCACGTGATATATATTTCCCCGTGTGTGTGTGTATGTGTGTGTTTGTGTTATTTTTTCCACGTAATTAACGACAGTTAATTATTAGTTAATTATTATTTAATTATTAGTTAAGATACTCTGATTTTTTCAACGATCGAACGGTTCATTCAATCTTTTAATTTCACACCTCTTTGTTCTATCTCACGTAAGAGCTCTTATTTTTCGACAATCGCGATTACGTTCGATTTATTTTTTTCTTTTTTATTTTATTTTTTTTTTATCCAGCACATAATTAAATCCAACGTTGATTATATATATGTGCGTGCGTGCGTGCGTGCGTGCGTGTGTTTGTATATTTTCTTTTTATTTTTTTTTTTTACGGTTTCGTGAAATTATCATCAAGAAATTATTACAGTTCGTCTTTGCGATACAATGACGATTTTTAAATTGTTAATTATTAATTTTTACTTAATAGAATCAAAATATATTGATTGATATATTCTTCGATGTAAGAATTAAAAATTGTTAATAATAATAATAATTAGTAATAAATTAATTTTTAATATATATATATATATATACATATATATAGAATATAATTAATTAAAGCATATTAAATATATCGATCAAAATACTATTAATTTCAATTAATATATTAAAATGATTCAACACTAATTGTTAGTGTGAAACTTTATTCTTACTTCGTTAAGAAATATATATAAAACAAAACAAAAAAAAAAAAAAAAAAAAAAAAAGAAAAGAAGAAAAAAGAAAGAAAGAAAGAAATGAAAAACTTTTATTATTATCATCTGCTTACTTATTTAATTTTATTTATTTATTTACTAGAAAAAAAAAAAAACGAGTTGCCGACTATGGTCACTATACGAAGTACACACACACACACACACACACGCACGCACGCACACACACACACATGCGCACACAGAGAGTTAGATCCATGCCAAAGTAAACTTATTCAGAATAAAAGAATATCTTAATCCTTAGGGAAGATGAATTTTGTTTCGTTCGAATGGAGTTACGTGACGTCACGTCCTTCTCGCCATCCTTATTTCGAATTCCACGTGGTAAATACACCTTTCACATTTTCGAGAGGTCCTATCTCGTTCCTTCATAATTTTTTCCTTTCCCTCTCTTTTTTTTCTCCTTCCTCTTTTTTTCTCCTTCTCCTTCCTCCCCTTTTTTTTTACCAAGGGCCCTTTCTCTCTCTCTCTCTCAATTCCTTCTTTCTACGAATCAATGAATTCTCACTTTTGGATTCGTAGGAGGAGCTTCAATCCTTTACGTGAGGATCCTCCCGAGATCCTTGACTACCAAAGGACTACGAACGACCATGACGACGATGACGATGACGATGACGATGACGATAAAGACGAATATGACGATGACTACGAATACGAGGACGATGATTCTCGAATTATCCCTTTTCGTTGTTCAGATAAAACGTTCGATCCCCTCATATATCTACTCTTTCGTGCATCTACAATTTGCCTTGGTATTGCGAATAATAATAAATGGAATGTGTCGGCTCAAGGACGATTTATATTTAGCATCATCGGTCGATACTCATTGAATAAGGACGACGATATATGTCGATGGGGGATCGAATCGTATCTAATCGAATCGAATCGTCGTTTCGTCCTTTAACATATAATTTATATATATATATATATATATATATATATATATATATATATATATATATGTATGTATATGTGTATATGTGTGTGTGTGTGTATAAAAAAAAAAAAAAACAAAGGAAACGTTCGATAGGTCGAATATCTCTTGTTGGCATAAGTTGGGTTCTCATCCTGTCGATTTTATAATGTACTATGTCAATAATGATTTGCCACGTCGAATATCATTTTTTTTTTTTTATTTATTAATTTTTACTTTTTAATTATTTTTTTTTTTTTTTTTAATCGATTTTATTTCGAATTTTTCAATTTTTGATATATATTTTTGTACGCGTATGAGAGAGGAAAAAGGGAAGGAATAGTAAAGAGACGAGCATGAAAGAACGAACGATAAGGATTTCTTGTTACAAAAGATCTACTACGTTTCGTCGGAATGCACGATCGAGGATCGATGGTTGAAGGATGTTGTCTCTTTTCAAGGTCCCGTTTGTCCGAGATATTTCTCCTTTTTTCTGTCTTTTTTTTTTATTTTTTATTTTTTTTTTTTTTTTTTTTTTTTTTTTAAACGAGATCTCGAAGATTTGTATTTCATTTTAGTCTTTTGCCATTTCACGAGAATTCACGATATTATTTTTCTTCTTTTCATTCTTGTTCTTCTTCCTTCGTACGAATTGACGAATTGATTTCTCGCGTCGTTTCTAATAAAAAAAAAAAAAAAGAAGAAAAAGAAGGAGGTATTTAAAGTACAATTCTCCGAAAATGATCGATGAGTTTAGTCCGTGAGTATATTGAATTCCGGAAAAGAATTTAATTTTGAATTAAATATATATATATATATATTTTTTTTTTTTTTAATGAATAGAAATATTTAAAAATAAAAATATTATTTGGAAAAAGTCGGCGAGATCTTTTCCTCCCTTTTTTTCTTTTCTTTTTTTGATTACTTATCAAAAAAAAAAAAAAACTTAATTACATTTACAATCCAATTTTTGTATGTTTCGTTAGAAACGTCCTATTCGATTATAATACTGGAATTCATTCAAAACTCACACGAATGAATAGGTTTAAAAGATTGCAGTGTATTTATCGACCGTAAACGAGTGCGAACGTATCAAAATCGATAATTTTTATTTTAAATCAAAAACTTTGTATATTCAAACACACACACACACACACACACAATTTATTATGTACATTTACGATTAGAATCTAGTTTGTCACGGTATATATATATATATATATATATCGTTTCGCCATTTGCATAAAACTTTCAAGGGCACAAAGTTATAAAGGTCTATAGTTAGTACATTGTGCCAAAGAGAAAAGATAAAAAAAAAAAAAAAAAAACAAAAAACAAAAAAGAAAAAAGAAAAGAAAAAGAATTGATTTGCTTTAACGTGCAGGTACGTTGAAATAAAATTTGTGAGAAAGAGAAGTGTAGACAAACGAAAACGAAAAGGAACACAAAAAGAAAAACAAAAAAAAAAAAAAAGAAATAAATAAATAAAAGGAAAGAATTGATGGTTAAATCCTTCGATGGCTAACATTAAGTTGCAGAACAACCAGTATAAAATTCTTCCTTCTCGTTATCGTACGAATAACAACGTCGACGTAACGTCGTTCGAGTATTTCTATTTTACGTTGATACGTACACGCACGCGCGCACACACATATATAAAAGAGGATAAAACGATTAGATGAAGTTATACGATACGCAATGTCGCGGTTTAACAAGCATTAATTCGTCTGATTTACGATTACACGTACATAGCGATGTTAGAATCTAAATAAAATTTCAAAACGAAGAAGTTATAAGCAACAGGGACGTATCGATGAGACATCCGATTATTATTATTATTATTTATTTATTTATTTATTTATTTATTTATTATTGTTATTGTTAATGCTATTATTATTATTATTATTATTATGATTATTATTATTATTATTATTATTATTATTATTGTTATTATTATTATTATTATTGTTATTATTCTTATTATTATTGTTATTATTCTTATTATATTCATGTAAATTTTTATTATTCTTCTTCCTTTTATTATTATTAATATTATTATTTTATTATTGTTATTATTATTGTTATTATTATTATTATTATTTTATTATTATTATTATTATTACTATTACATAAACTTATATTATTATTATTATTATTAGCTTTTAGCATTATATTTATTATTAGCTTTATTACTATTAGATAGATTGGATAGAATTATTGGTTTAAAAGAATAATATTTCTAAACGTTGAAAAACAAAAAACAAAATATGTATCCCATAATTTAATTATACTTATAAGTCAAATATACCCAATTATGTTCGGATTGTCGTTCGAAAAGTATTATATAAAGTATTATATTATAATTTTTAATTATTACAATAATAATTATAATAAAATATCTATCTATCTATATATAATTTTCTAATTCTATAATAATAATCGAAATAATATATATATATATATATATATATATATATATATATATATATATATATATATAAAACATGTATCTAAAGTATTCGTTTCTTCGAGGACCCTTCTCTCGAACCTTTCAACAACATTCCTGTATCTTTTCTTGCCTTTCCTTTCTTTTTTTTTTATTATTATTATTCTTTCTCCCACCCTTTCGACGATAGTCTAAAGTGACACTCCATTCGCGAAAGTATAATTGAATCCTATAATTACAACGAACGAATAATAATTATTCCTTAATCGCGTCGACCGTAACGATAAAAATCGAACGTACCGATAAAAATAGGAATAATCTTGAGTCGCGAAAAAAAGAAAAAAAGGAAAAGAAAAGAACGAAAGAGGGAAAAAAATGAATAAATACGAAAGAGAAAGTACAGTGGACGAACGTACGCGAGATCGTCCCCCTCGCGTCACCGACGAGTTACGCGTTAATTGAACTTAAATCGAAGAGTAGGTGAAAAAACTGTAATTGAAAATAAAAGAAAAAAAAAAGAAAGTGCTTTGTAATTAACTCTCGAACGGAAAGTAATCGAGAAGAAAAAGGAAAAAAATTTTTATACATACACACACGCGCGCACACACACACACACACATATACAACACTTCATACATACATAAATACATACATACATACATAAATAGATACACACACACACACACACACACACACACACATATATATATAAAAAGGAACGACATTTTGAAGGATATATTTTAAGCGTACAAACACAAACACATAGTCACACATACACAGAGAGTCACACACTTATACGCACACACAGACGCACACATACACACACACACATACATACAACAGAGAGTTGACGAACGGAGGAGGCACCGTAATTCAATCGTAACAACATCTCATGGATTTGTAATTTATTTACGAAGGGGGTGGTAGGGGAGGGTGTCAGAGCGATATAAAGCTCGCTCGATTGGTCGTCTCGGTGGTTCTACGTTTACACGAGTGTACGTTCGTGCCATTATTGTCGTTCCTTACGTAGGAAGAACCGTCTCTCTACGTCTCTTACAACCGGAAACCACGCGCGAAGATGTGACTTCTTCGAGAGCGGGCGGATCTTCCGTGCCGAACGGTGGGTGGGACGACGTCGATCGATCGTTAAGACTGGCAAGTGGCCGGTGCGAACGAGCTAGCGTTGATTCGACGCAGAAAAAGAAACGTAAAAACGGAAACAGAAACGGAAAATCAAAAACAGAGACGGAGAGAGAGAGAGAGAGAGTGAAGAGGGGAAGGAGAAAAAAAAAGAGAAAAAAAAATCGTCGGATTTTCCCACAAAATATCGGAGCGAAGGGGAGTGTGAAGGATCGAAGTAAAGGAAAAACAGAGAGAGGGAGAGGGGGGGGGGAGAATAAGAAAAAAAAATAAAATAAAATTTAGGAACAGCCGGCCGGAAAAAATGTTTCTTTTGCGCTTATGCGATCGGCCGGTGCCCATGGATCGTATTTTGTATGTTTTTGTGTGCATGTATGTGTGTGTGTGTGTGTGTGTATGTGTGTGTATGTGTGTGTGTATTGATGAGTTCCTCTTCCCAAAGAGGAAAGAGGAACTCGAATGTAGAAGAGGAAGAAGTGTGCATCTGAAAAAGAAATTTCCAAAAAACGACCTTGCCATCTGGGTCACTCTAATTTCCTGCAAGGACCATTGCATCTTCCTCTGCACCCTCGAATCTTCTTCTTCTTCTTCTTCTTCTTCTTCTTCTTCCTCTTCTTCTTGTTAATCTTCTTTCTCATTTTTTTCTTCGTTTTTTTTTTTCCTTCCTCTTCTCTCTTTTTTTGCTACGCTTTTTCTCTCTCTCTCGGGTTCTTTTGGTCGGGTCTTTTTTGTTTATACTTTTTTTTGGCTGGTTTCTTTTGTTTGTTTTTTTTTTCTTTCTCTCTTTTTTTTTTTTTTTTTTAATTTCGTCTCGCTACGATGCGAAAAAAATTATTACCGACGCCTGTCGATGAAACGCGTCGTTACAAAACCAACGGCGACGTTTTGATAATTTTTGTTCAAATCGCAAATATCGTGACCTTCGAAGATCGTTGTAATGTTTTGTTAATTTTTTATTAATCGACGTTGATATTTGCGATGAATATTTGATGGAAAATAAATGTTTATTTTGTATATGTATGTATATATATATATATTTTTTTTTTTTGTTTGGAAATAAAAATACTTATTTCATAAGTAGTGCTATGAGATAAACAATTTTTCTTTCGTAAGAATGAAAATAAAAAAGAAGAAAAAAGACCAACCCATCTAATCCCCCTGATAATTAATAAAAAACAAAAAAAAAATTGTTACGAAATGAAATAAAAATTTTTTATGAAATCAAAGAAAAATTTTTATGAAATGAAATCAAAATTTTTACGAAATCAAATAAAAATTGTTACGAAATGAAATCAACATTTTTCTGAAATGAAATGAAAATTTTTATGAAATCAAGAAAAAAAATTTTCAGTAATGAAATAAAAATTTTGTTACGAAATGAAATCAAAATTTTGTTACGAAAGGAAATAAAAATTTTTACGAAATAAAATCAAAATTTTTATGAAATCAAATAAAAATTGTTACGAAATAAAACAAAAATTGTTATGAAATGAAATCAATCAAAAAGAAAAAAAATTTTCTGTGATGAAATAAAAATTTTTTTATGAGATGAAGTCAACATTTTTACGAAATCAAAGGAAAATTTTTATCGGATCAAAAAAAAAAAAAAAGGAAAGAATTTTTATGAGATCAAAAAAAAAAAAAAAGAAAAAGAAAAAAGAATTTTTATGAAATAAAACACTTGGCGCCAGCTTTTATTTTTCTATCGAAATTGATATAATCTGGATTTCTGACGAAACGCGTGTGCTTACGTCGCTCATGCATCGTATTAAAAATACATTAACTGGCCAATAACGTAACGCTAATATAAGTTGAAAGCTTTACGTATCATCTCTCTCTCTCTCTCTCTCTCTCTCTCTCTCTCTCTCTCTCTCTCTCTCTTTCGAGAGTATCGGTGAAATGGAGTGGCTCGAGTTGGTTGACAGACGACGACAGGAACGCATATAAGCGACGTAACCAAATGTTCCTCGTCGGAATCCTGTCGTCGCGTTCATCGTCCCCCTGCCCCTTACCCCACACCCCTTGCCACAGCCAACATCCCCCATACCCCATATCCCCATACCCCATAACCCATATAACCCCAATGTAACCAAAAGTGAATCTGGATATTAGTATAGTGTAGATATCACGGTCGTTTCAGACACGGTTTGCTTTTCAATATTCTCTCTCTCTCTCTCTCTTTCTCTCTCTCTCATTCTTTCCTTCTCTTTTTTCTACCCCTCTCTCTCTCTCTCTCTCTATCTTTCTTTCTTTCCATCTATCCATCTTTCTTCTTATTATTATTCCTATTCTTCTTCTCCTTCACCTCGTATCTAACGTAACATTAAAAAGGAATATATATGTATATGTACATACATATATATATATATATATATATATATATATATATATATATATATATATATATATAAAGAAAAAAAGAAAGAAAGAAAGAAAATAAAAATGTACGATGGTAAAAAGAGAAGTAGAAGTAGTTTGCCCGTTAATTATAATCTCGTCGTTACGCTTCGCAATTTTTGCGATGGGGGAGTGCACCTGTCCGAAGAGAGAGAGAGAGAGAGAGAGAGAGAGAGAGAGAGAGAGAGAGAGAGAGAGAGAGAGAAAACCACTGTGATCTTGCGCGTGCTTACGATTACGTTTCATTTTATAATTACCCTTACAATTACGTTCTCCTTCGTGTAATTACGCACACGTGCGATCGCGTGACGGCAACTTTAACGGCTATCCGTCCCGCTCGTAGTTGTGTTGAACGTTGCGAGGAATAAGAACTATGTATTCTAATGTTTACACCGTCAAGCGACGAAATTATCATTGGAGACCATTTTTTACCGTTATCGTATCGTACTATTAAAAGAAAAAAATAAATAAATAAATAAAAAATGAAAAAAAAATATATATAGACGTGTATATAAGTGTGTATATATATATATATATATATATATATATATATATATATATATATATATATATACATATATATATATGTATAGATATATATATATATGTATATGTATATGTATATGTATATTTGAAATACGTGTGTGCTTGCGTGAGCGTGTGTTTTATAATTTTATTTTTGATTTATTTGTTTTTTTTA
>OU427012.1:1849391-1851891 GCA_911387935.1 Dolichovespula saxonica
TGAAACACGTGAGAGTAAGAGAGAGAGAGAGAGAGATAGAGAGAGTAAGAGAGAGAGAGAGAGAGAGTAAGAGAGAGAGAGAGAGAGAGAGAGAGAGAGAGGGTCCTTTCTCGAAAAAGGGAGAAGATGGAAGAGAAAGAAGACGGAGTGTGGTGGAGTGGGGGGGAGGATAGAAGGGAGAAGGGTGGTGTGAGGGTTCCTCTGGCGTGGGGTGGGGGGGGGGCAAAGGACCAGATAGAATATGGGAAGAAAAATGAAGAAACGACCTTTGTAAAGGGGGTGGGTGGGAGTGGGGAAAGGGATAGAAGAAGAAGAAGAAGAAGAAGAAGAAGTTCTTTACCTGCCAAAACGCTTAGGTTTAAGACGAACGGACAACACGTCCTTATAACATCCGGACCGACCCCGTCTACGGTGTACGCCCTTCCTCTCTTCCTCCATCCCTTCCTTTCCGTCTACACCCCCATGTTTCTTTTTTTTTTCTTTTACTTTTTTTTTTTTTTTTTTTTTTTTTTTTTTTTTTTTTTTTTTTTTGATAAAATATATTATCGACAATGGTATCCGATTCCTTTCGTGTTGAACTTTCATGGGGGTTTTAGTTTTGGTTCTGTTTTTTGATTTTTTTTTTCTTTTTTTTTTCTTTACGATAAAGGATCGCAACGCGCAAGTTAAACAACCATTCGTTTCCATTAAAAAAAACTTCGCGTCGACACGCATATATATGCCTGCTCACAAGCGCAAGAAAACATATATTTATATATATATATCACACACGTGAGCGTGTGTTAATATGTATGTATTGTATGTGTGTGTATGTATATATATATATATATATATATATATATATATATATATATATATATATATATATATATTTTTGCTCGGTGGGCGAAGTAATATGAGCGGGAAATATATTTTAATGAGATCCACGGGATATAACGAGATTGAAAAACTAATATTCTATTTCTTTGCGGTCTCCTCATCTACGACCGTTTTATTATTATTATTATTATTATTATTATTATTATTATTATTATTATTATTATTATTATTATTATTATTATTATTATTATTATTATTTGTTTCCTTTTCCATTTTCTTTCTTCTTTTTTATTTCTATTTATTTCATTTCTTTTTCTTTTATAGGAACGATAAGAAAAAAGGATAAAGTAGATGAGGTTTATATAAAGTAAAATTAGTGAGGAATGAGTGGGTTTTACTCGTTAAGGAAAAAGAAAGGAAAAAAGAAAAAGATAGAAAGAAAAATGAATAAATAGATAAATAATTAAAAAAAAAAGTAAATAAATAAGTAAATAATTAAATAGATAAGTAATGGGGAAAGAAAGGGGAAGAATGAAATTCTTTAAAACGCGAAGACCGAAAATATGAATTTATTTTTACGTATAAAAAAAAATTTAGAGAGAGAGAGAGAGAGAGAGAGAGAGAGAGAGAGAGAGAGAATGAAATACGCGAAAAGAGATGCGCGCAAACGAAATTCTCAAGAAAAAAAGAACTATTCCTAAAGAAAAAATAAATAAATAAATAAATAAAAGGATAAAAAAAGAGAATTTTCTCGGGAAAAACGCGACTACCGGGACGAATTTATTTTAACGTTCAAAGAAATCCAGGCAGGAAAGAAAAGATAACAACTATACCCAATGAAATGATAAAATAGAACAGATAAATAAGTGAATTAAAAAAAAAAAAAAGAAAGCAAGAAAATAGAAAAATAAAAAAGATGAGAGAAAGAACGAACGACTAGGAAAAAAAAGGAAAAGGAAAAGAAAAGAAAGAAGAAGAAATAAAAAGAAAATTAAAGGAGAGAGAGAGAGAGAGAGAGAGAGAGAGAGAGAGAGAGAGAGAGAGAGAGAAAGGAGTATACATAAATAAAAAAAAAAAGAGAAGAGAAGCAAAACAAAAGGGGATAAAAAACAAAAAAAAGATATTCGAAAAGCGCGAGTACCGAAAAAGGAAGAAGAAGAAAAAAAAGAGAAGAATAAGGAAAATAAAAGAAGAATGGAAAGAAAGAAATAAAGAAAGAGAATGTAAAATTTATTTTCCCGAGTCGCGAAGCAAATTCACGCGAGATCGCGAATGAGATACGCATGGAGAATGTAAAACGAAATGAAGGAGACCGATTGGGGGATCTAAGGAGACAAGGTTAAAAGGTAAAGATGAGGAGAGTAAAATTAAAAAAAAAAAAAAAAAAAGAAAAACAGATCGAGCAAGAGAGAGATAAAAAGAGAAAAAGAAAGAGATAGAGATGACTCCAAAAAAAAGGAAAAAAAAAATAAAATTAAAATTAAAAAGAAAAACCATAACGTTTCAAATGTATCGTATTAATAATAATAATAATACTAATAATAATAATAATAATAATAATAATAATAATAATAATAATAATAAAGAAAAAGAAACCGAGTGATCTTTCCTCGTGGAGAGATTTTCGAAAAAAAGAAAAGTATTACATTTTGGAAAAAGAAAATAAGTAGTAAGGCGAGAC
>OU427012.1:1866891-1896891 GCA_911387935.1 Dolichovespula saxonica
CGGCGATTTTTACCATCGATACACCTTAAAACTTATGACTCTCGACGTAACCGCAAGATTCAAGTGTTAAGCAAACACATTGAGAGAGAGAGAGGCACCGTAAATACACACGGGTTTATAAATCCCTATGAGAAAGAATGTCTCGGCACGTCGAACGTCTAGACTAAAACGACTATCGTTAAGGAGGAAGAGAGACAGACAGACAGACAGAGAGAGGGGGGGAGAGAGAGAAAAAGAGAGAGAGAGAGAGATAGAGAAAAGGATTGAAACGAAGGAAAGAAAAGGATAGGAAAAAGCAAAAAAGAAAAACGGATAGAAAAGGAAAGAACGGGCTCTAACAAATTCAACTCCCTAAGCGCAATTTGAAATCCTTTTAATAAAACTCTCCTTTGATTTCTTATCGCTTTCTCATTTAGACCGAACGTATATACGTGTGTGTGTGTGTGTGTGTGTATGCGTACGAGTACGTAAGTTCACACATACATACGTACATAGATACGTACACGTACGTAGACATACATATGTATGCGTTCGAAGTTTAAGCGCCTTAAACGTGACTACCATCCCTCCCGTCCCATCCTCCATCCTTCTTCCTCCTTCTTCCTCCTTCCTCCTTCCTTGTTCAAGGGAAAGAAGAAGTTGATCGGATTTGAAATCCATACTTTAAATCTAAATTTCAAATTATCGTTCCATCCAACTATCTAACCGCTTACGTATGTTACGAACGTCTTAACACGATTAACGTTCGGTTCTGTTCGGTTCTGTTCGGTTCTGTTCGTTTTCGCGATAAGGGAAAGAAAAAGGAAAAAGAAAAGAAAAGAAACAAAAAAAAAAAGGAAAAAGGAAAAGGAACTTAAAGATGCCACTTCGCATTTTCTTTTTTCTTCTCAAAGTCAAACAGATCGTTATCCGAAATAAAGAGAGAAATTTTTTTTTGATCTTCTTTTTTTTTTTTTGAAAAGATAAAAAATCGCGTATCCTATCAGATTAGCCGTCTTATTATTTTTGTTTATTTTTTTATTGTTTTATTTTTTCTTTTTTTATTGTTTTATATTTTCTTTTCTTTTTTTTTTTTTTTTTGCTTTCGACTCGAACCGATTCTTTCATGAGAAAGATCGTTTCGAACGATCTCTCGAGGAAACGCGGATTGAAGATCAAAAAAAAAAAAAAAAAAGAAAAAAAGAAAAGAACCTTCTCCTCCACCACCACCCCGCTCCCACTTCATCCCCCTTTCTCCATCGTCACATCCCCAGCTAGTTCTCCTCCAGCCTACCACCCGACGAGAGATAATGACAAACGACGTGCATATTCTCGATGTCGAGTGGATTTTATTCTTTTCCCAATTTTTTTGTTTTGTTTTTTGTTTTTTTGTTTTTTTGTTTTGTTTCTTTCGTTGTCGTCTCTCTCGTTCCGTTTCGTTTCGTTTCGTTTCTTTTTGTTTCTTTTCGTATCTTTTCGTATCTTTTCGTTTCTTTTCGTATCTTTTCGTTTCGTTTCGGTTTTTCGTTTTACTTTGTTGTCCGTTTACCGTTTCGTTTTGTCAATGTTTTCGAGATGCACATGCTGTGCCAGCCTAGAGATCCCTTTCCTTGTAACCGATTCGTATCGATCGTAGTAATATCATTGGCCATGTCGTTCTACCAAACACGAAACGGCGTCGTCGTTGTCGTTGTCGTTGTCGTTGTCGTCTCTCATTCGAGCACGTGCCCTTTTTTTCTTTTTTTTTTTTTTTTATAACGCGTTCTCTACATAAACGTTACAACGACTCGTTTTACAGCCTCGCGCGATTTTACGATTTATCACTTACATATTATACATGCATATATACATACGTATATACATATATATACATACATATATATACATATATATATATATATACATATATATATATATCGAATTAAGAGAATGAGTGGATAGATCGGCGGGGATCGATTTTTATTATTATTATTATTACTACTTTCCTATTTTCGTTTCTCTTTTTGTTATTTTATTTTTTTTTAGGAGTTTTGATTTTTGTTTTTTGTTTTTTGTTTGAAAAGATGAGATATCGCTCATCCTTCCAGACTCGCTGTTTTATTTATTTTTTTATTATTTTCTTTTTTTTTTTTTTTTTATTGGTTATCTTCTCTAATCGATTTTTTCGTGAGTAAATGAAAGAGAGAGAGAGAGAGAGAGAGAGAGAAATGTTTAAATAATCAATTAATCAATAAATAATCAATTAATCTCGAGAATACCGTCAAGGTAAATCATTTTATCCTTCTTCCCCCATCTTCTTTTTTCTACTTTCGTTTAATTATTCATTTTATTTTTTTTTATTTTTTTTATTTTTTTTTTTCCTTTAAAATCGCAATGACTCTTCTCTCTTTTTATATTTTTTTGTTGGTTTTTTTTTTATTTCTTGGAAATCGTGACGGATATTCTTCTCGCCTTTTATTTTCTTGTCTTTTTTTTTTTTTTTATTTCCGAAATCGCAAAGACTCTCTTCTCTCCTTTCTTTTGTCTTCTTATTTTCTTCTTTTCGAAATTGCGACGACTTTCTCGTTTCTTTTCTCTTTTTTTTTTTTTTTTTCTTCAAAATCGCGAACTTTCTTCTTTCTTTCTCGAAATCGCGACGACCTTTCTCTTGACTTATTATTTTTTCTTTCAAATTCGCGACGACAATTTTGTTTTTTCTTTTTCCGAAAACGCGACGGCGATATTCGTCTCTCTTCTTTTTTTTCAAAATCGCAATGACTCCTTACTTTCTCTGTCTTTTTTTTTTGTCTTTTCTAAAACACAATAACACGAAAAACAATATTTCATCGACGATCGTCTCGATATTCGTTATTATCACGTAAGATTTTTCCTGAGAGGATATGAACGCTTTGCGTCATACTTCGATCACACTCTCTCTCTCTCTCTCTCTCTCTCTCTCTCTCTCTCTTTCTCTTTCTCTCTCTTTCCTTTTAACGTGACTCATATTAATTCTGTCGAACAGACGAGAGAAGTCTCGGTCTAACGATTTCCAACTCACACACACACACACTGTTTTTTTTTGTAGTCTTCTAGAAATAATTTTCCTTTTTTTATTATTTTTTTATTTCCTTTATTTTTCCTATCTATCTATCCATCCATCCATTCCCGTTTCTTTTTCTTATTTTCTTTTTTTTTTCCTCTTTCTTCCTTTCTTTCTTTCCTTCCTTTCCCTCTTTCTTTTATCTTTTCCTTTCGTCTGAAAACACGTTAGACACGCGCGCGTACATAGTTTAAAGGTTTATTTGTACATGGCTTATGAACTTGTCCAGATACGCAGCATGAAAGAGAATTCAAGCGGGTCAACTGCGTATTACTCGGAAAATTAATTTTTTTCTTCTTTTCTTTTTCTTTTTTTTTTTTTTTTGTTTTCTTTTCAACTCGGAAGAATCTCTTTACGCAATCGTATTCGATGGAAACTCGTTCGATGAAAAAAAAAAAAGAAAAAACGTACGATTGAAATCGTCCGATTAAAAATAAATATGTCAACCATCATCATAATCGTCGCCATTATTATTATTATCATCATTATCATTATTATTATTATCGTTATTATTATGATCACTATCATCATCATCATTATCATCATTATTATTATCATTATTATTATTACTATTATATTACTACGCGTTAATTATTAAATATTATAGATATTATTAGCTATTATTATATTTATTATATTTATTAGCATTTTTTTAATTATTATATTACTATTATATTAACCTATATTATTATTACTATTATCATTATTATTATTACTATTATCATTATTATTATTACTATTATATTACTACGCGTTAATTATTAAATATTATAGATATTATTAGCTATTATTAGCTATTATTATATTTATTAGCAATTATTTAATTATTATATTACTATTATATTAACCTATATTACTATTAGTATTATAATAATTATTTTTTTTCATTATTATTATAATTATTATTATGATCACTATCATCATCATCATCATCATCATCATCATTATTATTATTATTATTATTATTATTATTATTATTATTATGATTACTATTATATTACTACGCGTTAATTATTAACTATTATAGCTATTATTAGCTATTATTTAATTATTCTATTACTATTATATTAACCTACATTACTATGACTATTATAATTATTATTTTTTTATTATTATTATTATAATAATAATAATAATTATTATTATTATTATTAATTAATTGTTATTATTATTAATTATTAATTATTGGCCATTATTATTATTATTAATTATTGGCCATTTAATTATCATTATAATAAATATTATCATTACAAATGTTTCAGGTGTGGATCCAACACTCATGCCTCGTTCGTAGCATCGATATCGTCGATAAGAGAAGGTGACGAGGAGAAGAACTTATTAAAACGGAAGAGAACGGAACCGAACCAAACGGAACTGAACTGAACTGAACTGAACTGAACTGAACCGAACTGAACTGAACGGAACGGAACGAAACGGAACGAAATGGCAACGAGAAATTTCTTCATTCTAGGAATACTCTTGGGGATCTTGGAAATCGTCTACGTTCGCGGACGGCTGATTCGATTAGGTGACGAGATATATAGCATGCACATATAGACAGACATAAATACATAAATACATTCCCATTACCATACTCTAAGCGCGCTCGTTCGAAAATCGCGTTTAGATGCCATCGCTCTTTAGCATCGTTCAAGTTCCACGAGCACGTATAACTCTATCTATCTCTCTCACTCTCTCATATATCTTATATATATATATATATATATATATATATATATATATATATATCTTTCTCTCTCTCTCTCTTTACGTGGGTATATGTATCTTTATATGCATATATACGTACACACGTACAAGCGTATATATACGTACACACGTACAAGCGTATATATACGTACACACTTACGTAGGTATGTACGTATGTGTGTGTGTATATATATATATATATATATATATATATATATATGTGTGTGTGTGTGTATGTATATAGATATATATGGACGCATACATAGATACGTATGAGCGAACATTGTAGCCCACGTTTCTAAGTTTAGAGCTACACGACACAACGCTTACTTTAGAACGTTCTTCCTCGTCGCGGTTATACGAGGACGAGCGCGCGTACGCAGCTACCGATATCTTCCTCTCTTATTTTTCCCAACGGCGTTATTCTAACAGCTCGTTAATTTATAACAACAGAAATGCAGTCGGTCGCGCACCCGTTCGTACTGTCCCGTTGTATTTTCGTGAAGTTGGAGAGAGTATTAAAAAAAAAAAAAAAAAAAAAAGAAAATAAAGAAGAAGAGAAGAAAAGATAGAAAAAAAAACGACGTACAAAAAGAAAGAAAGAGATAGAGATAGAGATAGAGATAGATAGGTAGATAGAGAGAGAGAGAGAGAGAGAGAGATAAAGTGAAAAATGAAAAATGAACTGAATTTTATTCATACGAATTTTTATATATTTTTAAAATAGAGATAGGGAGGGAGATGGTGAAAAATTGAAAAAGTGAAAAATTAATGTAAATAATGAAAAATGATCTTAATTTTATTCGTACAAATTTTTAGATACTTTTAAAATAGAGAGAGAGAGAGAGAGAGAGAGAGGGAGGGGGAGAGGGAGGAAGGGAGGGAGAAAGTGAAAAATTGAAACATTGATAAATGAAAGTAAAAAATGAAATATGATCTAAATTTCATTCGTACAAATTTTTAGATACTTTTAAAGTAGAGAGAGGGGGGAGAGGGAGGGAGGGAGAAAGTGAAAAATTGATAAATGAAAGTAAAAAATGAAGGATGATTTAAATTTTATTCGTACAAATTTTTTTTTGTTTTTTTTTTTTTTTTTAAGTTGGAGAGAGAGTGAAAGTTGCAGATAAAAAATGAACGGAAATGTAAATTTTATATTTTCTTATAGTTTCAATCTTATAGTTTAAAAAGACGAAGTGAGAGAGAGAGAGAGAGAGAAAGAGAGAGTGGTAAGATGAAAATAATAATGGCGATCCAACTTTAATTTCTTTTTTTTTGTTTTCTTTTTTTACTAATTTTACAAAATACTCGAACAAATAAGTGAAGACATTTTCTAAATAATATTTGACGAATTAAAGAATATAAGAAAAAAGAAACATAAATGTTCGTCGAATTAAATCGTAATTAAATCGAAATTGAGAAAAATTTATTATCGAATTAAAATTTTTGATTCGTCCGTTCGACCGTATAAAAATTTTTTCGCTCGAGTCCTACAAAAATCGAACTGAAATTATTGTTTTTCGGCCGAATGTAAAATTAATCGAGGTATATAATTTTCTAATAAAAAGTAAAAACTACAAAAAAAAAATAAACCCACAACAAAAAAAAACTGAATTAAATGTGAAAAATAAATTACTAAAGAATCATTACGACGATAGTAAAAACGATATTAAATACGACGTGTAAAGATCTAAAATATACGAACGTATGTAGGTTTTATGGATGTGCGACTGTAAAGAATGTAAACGATTTTTACATTGATACGTGGTGTTATTACGTTCGAAAGTAACCGGCTCGTCAATTTATGGCCAACGTAAGGAAAAGGAAAATAACCAGTCATTCCTTGTATTTTCGTAAAAAAAAAAAAAGAAAAAGATAAAGAGAAAGAGACAGAGAGAGAGAGGAAAAAAGAAAATACATGTATATGATAACGTACATGTATATATGAAAAACGAAATAATAATATACATATATATATATATATATATATATATATATATATATTATGATTTATTATATATATATATGATTTATATATATATGATTTATTATATATATATATGATTTATATATATATGATTTATTATATATATATATTATGATTTATTATATATATATGATAAATATATAATAAATATATATATTATAAATGTATACATATACATATTAATAATATATATATTAACAATATATACATATATATAAAAAGTATATATGTATATATTTTTTATAAATATAGATATAATATAAATTTTTATTGATATAATTTTTATAAATATAATATAAATATATATATATATATATAATAAATAAATATATAATAAATATATATATATATAATAAATAAATATATAATAAATATATATATATATATATATATATATATATATATATGTATATATATATATATATAAAAAACAATATTTAAAAAGGAAAGGATAAGAAAAAAAAAGTGAAAGAAAAATCTCTATTATATTCCTACGAATGTTATAATCTAAAAAGAAAGTTTAGATGGATAGATAGAAAGAGAGAGAGAGAGAGAGAGAGAGAGAGATAAAAAATGTAAGCAAATCTAAATTCTATTCCTAGAAATCCTATAGAATACTCGAATAAGAAGAGGAATAGGAAGAAGACGAAGAAAAAAATTTTTTGTGAACGAACACACCGGAGCGAGGGAAAACGTGAAATACGAAGTGTTAAAGTAAACAGAGATATGACGCACCTAAGAGAGCAAAGAATGCGTAATGGTTTTACGTAGAATCATAGTTACGTTCGAAATGTACCCGAGCTCGTTAATTTGTAGAAAAGAGAAAATAACCGGGGCAGTGTCTCTCTCGTTGTATTTTCGTTAGAAGAAAAAAAAAGAGAGAGAGAGAGAGAGAGAGAGAACGAATAAAAAAAACTTGGATTACGTTTCTGGAAAATAAAATTATTGCTCCGAATAGAAAGAGGAAGAAAAGATGATGAAAAATGAAAAAAGAAGAGAAAAAAGATCGCGAATCTTGTTACCACGAATTGCACGAAATTGTTTCGCTTAAGAGAAGTGGCATACGAAATGGGAGGGTTAAAAAAATAAATTAAAAATAAAATAAAAATAAAATAATAATAGAACGCGCAATGAAAAAACGTGAAATACAAAATGTAAAAATATACACACACACACACACACACACACACATACACACATATATATATATAGACACACATCTAGGAAAGTAAAGATAGTAATGATATAATCGCGAATCATAGTTACACTCGAAAGTGTAAGTATATATATATATATATATATATATATATATATATATATATATATATATATATATATAAATACATAATATCTAATCCTTAAAAGTATTAGAAACCCGTACTCGTTCTAAGAGATTCCTGTGCGTTCTCGCTAGTATATTATATACGATACATGCATATATAAATATATAAAAGTACATATATATATATATAGATATGTATATACATATGTATGCATATACATATGCAGGAGAGCGTACATTGGCCATTTTCCAAGCACGTCGTTCCTCGATCATCGGGAGACGAACGCGTAACGATATAATTAGCGATAACGCGTGCATTCGTCTAATGATGCACTTTGCTCGGACTAATCTCTGGGATTAGTACTTTTTATCGATTTCCTTTTCTATCTAGATCCTTTGAATAGATTACGTTGCCGGTCGACAATTTATTATTATTATTATTATTATTATTATTATATAAAAAAAAAAAAAATAAAAAAATAAAAACCCGACGCGAAGAAAAAGTATAAAAAGAAGCAACGACAATTAATTATCAAATAAATATTATCGAACGAAAATTAACAAATGAAAATTATAAAATAAAAATTG
Source organism: Dolichovespula saxonica (assembly GCA_911387935.1). Taxonomy (NCBI): domain Eukaryota; kingdom Metazoa; phylum Arthropoda; class Insecta; order Hymenoptera; family Vespidae; genus Dolichovespula; species Dolichovespula saxonica. The sequence continues at coordinate 1,875,511 of OU427012.1, forward strand.
TCAAGTAAAAATTAAAATATGACAGATTAAAAATTGAAAAGGGATAGAAATAAAAGTAAAAAAAAGAAAAAAAAAAAAGAAAAAGTAAAATAAAAGAAAGAACGAATAGAAAATAAAAATAAAAATAAAAAAAAGGATAAAAAAAAAGAAAGAATAAAAAATGAAAATAAAATTTAAAACGAGGAAATTAAGGAACAAGAATAAAAGAAATAAAAATAGAATTTAAAGAGAGGAATTTAAAGGACAAGAATAAAAAATAAAAAACGAATATAAAAGTAAGAATAAAAATAAAGAAAATAAAAATGAAGGTAAAGGTGAAAAAAGAATTACAAGGAGAAGGAAATCGGAGGAAAGAAATGGTCAAAAAAAAAAGGAAAAAGAAAAAGAAAGAGAGAGAGAGAGAGAGAGAGAGAGAGAGAAGGTTAAAGAAAGTGAAAAAAAGAATTAAAGAGAGAATAAAAAAGAAAATAAAAATAAAAAAGGAAAAAAGAAAGTGGAAAAAAAAGGACTAAAGAAAGAAAGAAAGAAAGAAAGGTAAAAAGGAAGAAAAAGTAAGCAATAATATTTTATACGTAGGAGAGAATACTCGAACACCCTGGTGCATTTCACGTCGTAGCAATTAATCGCTCTCAGCGCGCGGATAATTATACCTCTCGTGAGTAATAATTATTGCCTTGTACTTGCAAGAACGTTTGCAGTCGTTTCACAGCGACAATAATTTATAATCGTGGGGAGGGAGGGAGGGAGGGAGGTATACGTACGTACATACACACATACATACATACATACATACATACATACATGTATGTATGTATGCATGCATACGTATATACATAGATGCATATATGTTTGTGTGTAAAATAGTATTTAGTTTAGTATGAGCGAACTAAGACCACGTATCTTCACGAATCAAGTAAGATTTGAAACGATACGGATATTCTTACCTTATCTGTTTTCTAAACCATATATATATATATATATATATATAAATATATATAACGTTTCCACGTATGTATTTAGATACATAGATGCGTACGAGTTATCCAAGTATATACCATCTACCTCCGTCTAACCGTGTCTACCGCGACTGTTTTTATTTATTTTTTTATTTTTTTTTTTTTTACATACATACGTCGTTTAAAATTTTACACTTTAATCGGGCCATGTTTCTTCGATTCTTTTCGTACAATCCTATCCTGACCTTGTTCATCCGTTATGTTTTCCATACTGTGTATAACTGTCTTGTTTTGTGTCACTCCAATTCAACGATGACGTGTTTCGTTTGCTTACACGCGCGTATTTCCGAGTAAAAGAGAAATGGACAGAGAATATACACGAAAAAAATAAAAAATATATATATATATATATATATGTATGTATAAAAATAATAAAAAATGAAATCAAGCGAGGGAAAAAAAAGACATTTTCGTTGTCCCTGTCGCTAGTGACTGTGCCTAACGACGATGATGAAAGATATACAGTGTGTGTGTGTGTGTGTGTGAGAGAGAGAGAGAGAGAGAGAGAGAGGGTAAGAGAAAAAAAAGGAAAAGAAAAGGACAGAAAATTAAAGCTTGAAATTAAAAAGAGAAAAGTAAGAAAAGAAAGAAAGGAAGGACACGAGGAGCAAAAGCAAAGCACGGGAAAAAAAAAGAGAGAGAGAGAGAGAGAGAGAAGAAAAGAGAAAGGAAAAGAAAAATCACTGCTTAAGTAAAAATTCATTGTCCCTCGACAAGAAGGCAAAGGGACGACTGGAACGGTAACAGAAGCAGAAGCAGAAGCAACACAACACATCTGGCTTACAGATTCTCGTGTCTGTTAGAATGAGATGAGAGAGACCACGAGGAACTCGAGAGAGACCCTTCTTCTTCCCTTTTTAACATTCAAATTCCGTTCGTTCGGCCTCGAAATGTCCATCTTGATGCCAAACCCCGTGGAGTACGATTCGATGGAGCGGGAGGTGGGGTGGGGGGAAAAAAAATTTCTTCGAAGTAATTTGCCATAGGGGAATGTAAGGATTTTTCTGTTCTTTTCTTTTTTTTCTTCTTCTTCTTTATCGACGTAAAAAGAAAAAAAAAAAAAAAAAGAAAAAAGGGTCGTCCTCGAATTTCGTTCGATCGTAACATAATTTTTAACATCGATCCGTTCTAAAAAGAAAAAAAAATAAAAAAAAAAAAACCTATCCAAAAGTTACGAATATTAATATTTCGAACGATATTTCTGATCGAATATCAGCGCACGTATTTAATTAATAAATTAATCAATTAATCAATTAATTATGCGTGGACGGTATACAGATAATTATTTTTCAATGATTGGCGTCTGATTTCTCTTTTTATTATTATTTCTTTTTTTTTTTTAATTATTTATTTTTAATTATTCACTATTTATTTTTTTATTATTTATTATTTATTTTATTGACGAAATTTTATCTATATTCAAAAATATTGACGAATTATTATTACTATATACATAATATTTCGTTCTTTCAAATTCATATTTGATTAAATATTTTTTTTTTTTAAATTATTATACGTTCTCATTTCAAATCGATATCCAGTTTTTCTTTTTCCTTTTCTTTTTCGTTTCGTTTCATTCTTAATATGTCGAACGGATACTCATTACAAATCGATCTTCGTGGATATCTTTGCTCGAGATATTTTTTTTTTCTTTTTCTTTGTTTTTTGTTTTCTTTCTTTTTTTTTTTCGTTTCACTGCAATCCCCGCGCGAGCCAGCCGCAGAGACGCGCGAATCGCGAACGTAGGACCATTTTTAACGGCGTTCAAATCTGAACCGAGAGAATTGATTTAAAAAAAAAATATATATATATATATATATATTTTTTTTTTTCTCTCTAAAATATACATTACCATCTTTGCCGGCTGGCAGCCGAAATAAACTAAACTCCGACACGATGCGCGTATATATAAGTATTATTATGATTGAGCTCAATTGTCCAATTGCTCGGTCATTGAATGCCGCGCGCTTACATACAAACACACACACACACACACACGACCATACTTTTACGCTCGCCCGTTATATTGGCAAACCGTCGATGGTTGTTGGTTGAAAGAAGTTAGTATAGTTCCTTCTTGCACCGAAACAAAAAAAAAAAAAAAAGCATTCGAGCGACGATTTGTACGACCGAAATACGTGCGCGCGCGCGCGCGCGCGTTCGTCGTCCTCGATTCGACGACGACGACGACGATGAAAAAAGAGAAAAAAAAGAAAAGAAGGAATAAAAAAACAAGAAGGAATCTTTCTTTTCCTCTTCCTTCTTTTCCTTTTTTTAATTTTATTTTACTTTTTTCGACGACATAAAAAATAAAAAAAAAAAAAAAATAAAAAATAAAAGAAAACAAAAGAGAGACACCAGCCCGAACAAATATGGACGATGTTATAGATAGATACGTACGTATATAAGTAATTAATTTCGTATCTCAATGCGAAATTTCTACTACGAGGAGTAAATCAAAATGATTATTTTTAATGGGCTAAGCTTTAAACGTGGCATTGCCGAGCCAAAAATTTCATTTATCGAAATGTTGCGAGATTGAGGTGGATATATATGGGACGCTAGACGTGACGTGACGAGACGAAACGAAGAAGTTATATACGAGAATAAATTCAGAAATGATATTAGAGAGAGAGAGAGAGAGAGAGAGAGAGAGAGAGAGATAAATAGAGAGAAATAGAAATAGCGATGAGTGAAATAGAAACGTATATACGATCCGAGTGGCGAGTAGGCGAGTGGTAAGGTGGATGGGATGGGGACATTTTTTTTTCTTTTTTTTTTTTTTTTTTTTAATACGAAAAAAAAAAAAAAAAAAAAGATATCGAAGCGATTCAATGAAGAGGAAAAGAGGGACGGGATGACAGCCACTGCCAATCCTTTGTCTATTAAATGTATTCAACGGCGTAATAGCAGTTGATATTACCAATTGAACAATGAAAGAGACGGGCGCGCACAACGAGGCGCGCGATTTTACCGGGGGAGGATCGAATCGTACGAAAGAGAGATTTCGACGATATATACATGCTTACTCACTTACTTTACTTGCTTATTTACTTACTTATTTACTTATTTACTTATTTATTTACTTGGTTACGTCTTTTTACTTGCGTGTTACGTCGATCCACGTCGTTCTTTTTTTGTCTTTCAAAAAAAAAATAGAGAAAAAAAGAATTTGACAGAAAAAAAAGTAATAAAAACGAACGAGCACGCCAGGGAAAAAAATTGAAAAATTTAAAAATTGAAAAAAAATGAAAAAAAAATGAAAAAAAATTGAAAAAATGAAAAAATTGAAAAATTGAAAAAAAATGAAAAAATTGAAAAATGAAGAGGGAGAAGAACGAACGAGATCGATCGATCGATCAATCGATTAATTGTTTATTGAAGTTGTTAATTGTTAGTTGTTAATTGTTAGTTGAACGAACGTCGAGTAATTGTTTTCTAAATTTACCGTTAAAATGGAATTGAGGTATTATATTTAAAAATAATCATTTATCAATTATATTTATCAAAAATAATTATATTATCAAAAAAAAAATAATAATTACTCTCTCTCTCTCTCTCTCTCTGATCCGCTTGATTTTGAATTAATAAGAAACGTTATTATCTGATTACGATTATTCTATTATAAATAAATTTATTTTCAAATTTTTACTCATTTTAAAATCTACGACGAACGAACGAACGAACGAACGAACGAACATAAAAATTTATTTATAGAGTTAAATTTTTAACTTGATTGCAAACGCTATTACGTCTACGGCGAACGATTGCAACAAAAATATGTTTTCCAGTCGAGTTCGTATTATTTTCTAATGTAGTTATTTATAAATCGTCGACGACGAACGAACGAACGAAAAATTCACTTGGTTTACAAACACTGCGTCTATAGCGAATGATTGCAATGGAAATTTGTTTTTCAGTCTAGTTCGAATTATTTTCAAATTTATTCATTTATAAATCGTCGACGACGAACGAACGAACGAACGAAAAAATTAACTTGGTTAAAAACAGATTGAATTTAACAGTATTACGGTGAATCGAATATGAATAGACAATTTTTCTTCGAGTCGTGTTTAGAAATCATTTGCCATCCTTGTCTATTCGTAATTCGTCGCAATTCGTCAATTCGTCAATAATTTATATATATAAATATATATATATATATATATATATATATATTTATATTTATATTTATATTTATTATTATTATATATTAACATATTTATTATTATATATATATATATATAATATATATATATAATAAATTATATATATATATATATTTATATTTATTATATATATATATATTTATATTTATATTTATTATTATTATATATTAACATTTATTATATATATATATATTTATATTTATATTTATTATTATTATATATTAACATATTTATTATTATATATATATAATATATATATATATATATATATATATATATACATATATTTTGGGTGGATAAAGAGGAGCAAGATCTTAAAAAGAAAAAGAACGAAAAGCGAAAAAGAAAAAGTTCCAAGAAGAGAAATCGTCGGTGGATTGTATTCGACGAAATCGATCGGTGAATTTTCCGAGTAAATGCTCGGCGAAAACCATCATCGGATATAATGGTCGAACCATTAAATCACTTAATACGTACAAACCGTACATACACGTACGTATTATCTCGCTCTCCTCGCGTTCCTTTCACCGACTTTCTTGATTTATGGTATCGTTAATCGCCCTTCCTTGGAAATATTCCTCTCAGAGACATATTTCCGCCTATCTCGAACAAGAAACCAAGTTGGATCGGTCGAAGAGATTAAAAAAAAAAAAAAAAAGAAAAAAAAAGAAATTACCATCGTCATCATCATCATCATCATCATCATCATCTCTCTCTCTCTCTCTCTCTATCTCTATCTCTGTCTCTGTCTCGCTAAATCATCGCGTTATTGTTGTCCCTGTTCAATCATCGTTTCCCGTTATTGTCGGACACGTTTATCGAGTTTTCACGAACAAATTCGTAAAACAGAAACGGTAACGACGTTTTCGACGAATAGAGAACGCGAAAGAGAGAGAGAGAGAGAGAGAGAGAGAGAGAGAGAGGCAACATCATGAAACTCTCGAAACGTTTATCGCTATTCCGGGCGCACTTGGCTCTCACTCGGACGCAGATGGCCGAGAGCTACGTCATTCCCCGTTGAATCGAGTCTATTCGCCGGGAAGATAGGTCCGTATATCGTTTTTCTTGCCCGAAACCCCAGACGCGATTCAACCCACCACCCTCTCCCTCTCCCTCTCACCCTCTCGCCCATCGTTTCACCAACCCATTCCCGAGATCACCACGAAAATTCCATCGATTCCATCGTTCCCTTCATTCCCATCGTTCCGACGTTCACCCACCAGTGCCGTGTGTCATTGAAAAAAAAAAAAAAAAAAAAAAAAAAAAAAAACCCATTCTCGTCCAACCCAATCTAACCCAAAACCCATAGACCCGAGCAACCCAACATCCACCGAACCATCGACCAACCAACCAAACCCAAAACCATAAAACGCAAAGACCACCACCCCCACTCCCCACCCATCGATTCCTACCCGAGAAAAATGAAAATCATACTCGATCGACGTAAATTTCTCATCGTTGGTCTCATCCCTCCCTCATCCCTCCTCCTCCTCCTCCTCCGTGCCTGTGACCCTCTCTATCACCTTTACCAACTCTTCCAACAACGATAAAGTCCAATCGCGACGACCCAATAACGAAAAAACGATCAACAACGAGGATGATAATACGGCGTACGAATCACGCGTGTGGTATCTGGGTCTTCCAGTTTTATCCGGTTTTATCGAAAGGGTGAAAGGGGGAGGGGGATAAATATTCGGGAGGTGGAGGAGGAGGTGGAGGAGGAGGTGGAGTAAGAGGAGAGTACCGAAACTTGGCGAAAATTACCGAAGGTCACGGAATATAATTCGGATCGCGAAACGAACGAGATTGAATATATATATATATATATATACATAGAGAGAGTGAGAGAGACAGAGAGATAGAGAGAGTGTGTGTGAGAGAGAGAAAGAGAGACTTTCGAGTATCCACGTTCGAACTATGGATCGGACGTAGAAGCAAGCGAGTTTTCGAGATGTCACGTGCGACGCACGTGTCGGATCCACGTTCCTAACGAGAAGGTGGGTAGGTGGGGGAGGGGAGAAGAGGGGCGGGGAGGGGAGGGGAGGGGAGGGGAGGGGAGAAAGGAAGGAAGGAAGGAAGTAAGCTAGAAGCTAGAAGCAAGAATACGAAGACGTAGAAGAAGAAGATCTCTCGTTAGGAGTAACAATAAACTCGATCGATTTCTAAGAAGGGAGAGAGAGAGAGAGAGGGAGAGAGAGGGGGAGGGTGTGAGTGTATCATCAAACAACGTCGAGTACTCCGTACGGATATGCATATAGAAAGGATGTTTGAAGAACGACGAAAATGCTGCTGAAGCTTCTTAAAACGAGTTCGATGCAATTCGCGAAAAAGAGAGAGATAGAGAGATAGAAAGAGAGAGAGAGAGAGAGAAAATCGAACGGAATGTTCTCTCTCTCTCTCTCTCTCTCTCTCTCTCTCATTCTTTCTCTCTCTCTGTCTGTCTTTCTGAATTCATTCCGCGACGATTGGTCGTGGCAAAGAAGGACGACATTGCCCTCGACAAATTTCTAAATTTAGTCAGAGTAGAGAGACGGACGTACGGTTGCACGTACACGTGTGCGCGCGCGCGCGCGCGCGCACACACACACACACACACGTATTTACTTACCAGATTCGTACGTACGTTTCGATGTTGGCAGAAGAGAGAAGTAGGGAGGGTGTTGAAGGGAGGAATTGTGGAAGCACAAGGTGGATAGGAAGGACGTGCGCGCGACGCCGCAACGAGAGAGGGTTGGGAAGGGGGTAAAGAGGGAGGTTAGGAGGGTGGGAGGTAGGGAGGGAGGGAGGGAGGGACTACTGTGTCGAGGTAAAGAGAAACGGCATCGCAATTCGCTTTTGGCCGTTCTCCAAATGGCGTAGCCATCTGCACCCGTCTCGCCCCTCCGCCCCACCCGTCTCGCCTTCGTCGACCGAACGAGGGGAGACACTGGCGAAGGAGAAAAAGAAAAAAGCCCAGGAAAAATAAAAAAAAAGAAAAAGAAAAGAAAACAAAAATAAAAAGGAAAGGAGGAAAACGAAGGGACGAGGAATGAAAGAGTAGAGGGGAATAGAAACGAAAGGAATAATGAAATGAAAAGAAGGATAATGGATAAGAATAGTGAGATTATGGGAGAGGGCAATGTTCGTAAGGGACACCGTTGAAAATTGTTATCGCATATATACCATATAAATATATGTATATTTATATACATATACGAATATATAAATATACATATACGAATGTATAAATGTACATATACCATATAGCATATATAATAAACACATATAACATATATAAATATACATATAACATATAAATATATGTATATTTATATGGTATATTTATATATATATATATATATATTTTTTTTTATATGGTATATATGTGTGTATATATATATACAATTATTTAAAAAATATATTTAAAAAAAGAAGGAAAATATATATAATAGTAAAAGATCGTAAAGGACGTAGATATATCTCTCTCTCTCTCTCTCTCTCTCTCTCTCTCTCTCTCTCTATCTCTCTCTATCTCTCTCACTCTATGTGAGAGAGAAAATTGAAATTTAGAAACGAGAAAAGTAAAACGGTAGCCAATGGTTACGTCGTTACGTTTTTACGATATTTATACTATCTCAATAAAAAGAAAGAGAGAAAGAGAGAAAGAGAGAAAATAAAAACCAGAATAAAAAAGTAAGGAAATTAAATGACGTAAACAATTCGAAGATCGTTTTCTTCAGCGATTTTATCTCTCTCTCTCTCTCTCTATCTATATATATATATATATATATATATATATCCGTCTTGCGACCTTATATATCGGTGTTCGTCTTTGACGAAGCTTAATAAACTCGTTCTATTTATTAATAAACCAGCTTTGCCCTTTTTCGCGCATTACGATTACAGATCGCACGAATCCGGACGTAATAGTATCGGCCGGTGAAAAATTAACGATAAGGTGTTCGACGGATTACGATGGCGAGACTACATGGTACAAGGACAACGTACAGCTTCGTCATTCGTCAACGAGATTGCGTGTAATGAAGCAAACGTTGAGATTCAAATACGTCGAGATCGGAGACGCCGGTACTTACGGTTGCTCGACCTACGCCGACGCCGACGTCGTTAATAATAATAAAACGATCGAATGGAGGAACGTTACTTTGAGGGTAGAGGAGGCATTGCAAAACGACGGTTATCATCGAGAGGACGATGGGAAGATCGTACTCGAGGGACTCGGACCGAGCGAGGAAACCAACGAGCTTGAAATCGAGACGAGAAGTAAGTCCGAATTTATATAAATAAATAAATAAGAAAGAAGAAAAAAAAAAAAGGGAGAGAGAATATCTCACACTTATAGCGACGGGATAATCGTAATCCCTTTTTTTATTTTTAACTGTATCACGCGAGGAAGATTCTATTACGATCTATATCGTTCGATGATCCTCGTCGATCTTATCATCATCATCATCATTTACGACGAAAAAAAAAAATATATATATATATATATGTATATATATATATATATATATTGTCGTTTCGTTCCTCCCCACGGACGAAATAATATCTAAAATTTAATATTAATTTTCAACTTTTGTATTTCATTCGTTCAACTGCGTTAATTAAACGTACTGATTATTCGGCCAAATTAAAAATTGTCCCAAAAATTGAGATTAACCTGTTAAATATTAATCGATTAAAATGACCTTTATCATTGCCATCGGACATTATCAATAATTTATTATCTCAATTCAACAACAACCGAACTCGGTCCATTTACAAAACTAAACGGCTCGCTTATCGAACGAACTCTGAGAGCTTACGTCTAGAGAATTATCGTGTCCACATGGAATATAAGTAATCTCGAACGCTTTATCGAACAAAAAAAAAAAAAAAAGAAAAAGATCTTAAAGTTGTCCCGTTAAAATATCACGAAGAAACGAAAATAATCGACGAACGGACTTGTCGAAATAAATCCAATGTCGAAATAAACGAGTCCGTCGTATGATCTTTCAGATCTACCGGAGACGCGTTCGTTGCATTTGGACAGCGAAAAGTCGGACGTCGAGTTGGACAACGATAAGGGCGAAAACGAGATGGCGGGTGAGCATAACAAGACATTACCGGATCGTCCGCCATCGTTCAACAAGAGCGACGAGATGCACGGTAGTATCGTCAAACCAGCCGGTAATATGTTAAGATTGAAATGTCCGAGCGTTGGCAATCCAAGGCCGAACATAACTTGGTTGAAGAACAACGAGGAACCGAAGAGATCGTTGGGTACGATGATCAGAACGAAGTGGACGCTTAGACTGGAAGACCTCGTGCCCGATGACAGTGGCAACTACACTTGCATAGTCTGCAATCATCTCGGTTGCATAAGTCACACGTTCAAGGTCGACATCATAGGTGAGAAGAGTCCCGTTTTTTTTCTTTCTTTCTTTTTTATCGTAAGAAAAACTATTTTTTTTTTTTTTTACCGATCGACGATTAGCGATGCTTTTGCAACCACTCTCTCCGTCTCTCTCTCTATCTCTCTTTCTCTTCGTCTAGCCGAGAAAGAGAGAGAGAGAGAGAGAGAGAGAGAGAGAGAGAAATATATATATATATATAAAGAAAAGAAAAAATGAACCAGCGATAACTCTTACGTACGATTTAATGGACAGCGCGAAGTGGAGTTTATTTAGCTACGCGTTTTGTTATTGTCGGTGCTGTCGATCAAAGAAAAAGAAAAAAAAAAAGAAAAGAAAAAGAAATAATTTTCGAGGAAAAAGAAAAAGAAACAAAAAAAAAAAAAGAAATCCCGCAAACTCTTACAATAGGATTATTAATGGACGGCGTGAAATAGAATATTCTGATACGCGTTCTGTTATTGTCGGTGCTGTCGATCAAATAAGTAAAGAAAAAGAAACAATAATTTTCGACATAAAAAAAAAAAAAAGAAATCCCGCAATCTCTTACAATAGGATTATTAATGGACGGCGTGAAATAGAATATTCAGGTACGCGTTCTGTTATTGTCGGTGCTGTCGATCAAAAACGAATGGGGAATAATGATTTCAAAAAAAGGAAAGCAAAAAAAAAAAATGTCCGCGATAACTTCGCAGAGATACGATCGATGGGAGACAGCGAGAAATAGAATGTTCGGATTAGCGTTTTGGTATTATCGGTGCTGTCGATCAAAAAAAAAAAAATAATGATAATAATAATAATAATTTAAAAAAAAAAAGAAACAAAAAAAGAACCGCGATAACTCACAAATACGATTAATTTGTCGCGCTAGATAAAATATTCAGGTTCGCGTTCTGATATCATTGGTGCTGTTTAATAAAAAAAAAAAAAAATAATTTAAGTTAAAAAAAAAATAATAATTTAAGTAAAAATAAAACAAAAACGAAAAAGAACGCGCGATAACTTACGTACGTTTAACTGGCCGCACAATATAGAATATTCAGGTTCGCGTTATGGTATTATCGGTGCTGTTGATAAAAAAAAAAAAAAAAAAATAATAATAATAATTTTAGAAAAAGAAAAACAAAAGAAAACCGCGATAACTCATAAATACGATTAATTGGCTGCGCAAAATAAAAAATATTCAGGTTCGCGTTCTGGTATCATCGGTATTTTGTTTAACAAAAACAAAATAATAATTCAAGTAAAAAAAAAAACAGAATAATTCAAGTAAAAAAAAAAAAAAAAAAAAAAAAAATTGCGATAACTCATAAATACGATTAATTGACCGCGCTAGATAAAATATTCAGGTTCGCGTTCTGGTATCATCGATGTTTTAACAGAATAAATAAAAAAAAAATAATAATTTAAATAAAAAAAAAAAATAATAAAACAAAAACAAAAAAGAACCCGCGATAACTCTTACGTACGTATTAACGGTCCCCACAGTACAAAATATTCGGGTTTGCGTTCTGGTATCATCGGTGCTGTCTAACAAAAAAAAAATAATAATAATAATTTAAGTAAAAAAAAAAAAAAATAAAAAACCCACTATAACTCTTACATACGATTAACGGTATACGTTTACAGTATAGAACATTCAGTCTCGCGTTCTCTTATTATCGACAGCTGTCTAACAAACGTACAAAAACCAAAAGGAACCAAATGATTTAAGAAAAAAACCCAAAAAAAAAACAAAAACAAAAAAAAAACGAAACAGAGAAGAAACGAGACAAAAACATCGGCCGGCGACGGTGAACGAAACGATGGTATATAAAAAAAAAAAACAAAAAAACAAAAATAAATAATAAAAAAAAAAAATAAAAAAAGAAGAAAAAAAAAATAATTTGTCGCGTATTCAGTGGCAATCGTTAACCTATATAGAGCGTTTCCCGCACAAGCCGTACATCAACGAGGACTTCCCGAAGAACGTGACCGCATTGGTGAACAGTAGCGTGACGTTCAAGTGTCCGATCGTGTCTGACCTTGAACCATACATACAATGGGTCAAGGTAGCCGAATATCCCGGCGATCAGGAGGACACACCAAAGGGGACCTTGCTCCAGGTACAACCGCAACGTAATTTTTTTCGTGCGGTATGATACTGGTGGAGGTGTATTATATACTTTGGTTACATGGTACATGGGTTTTAGGGCGGGGGAAGGGGGATGCCCTTTGTTTTTCTAGCTGTCAGATACACGTCGGGTCCTTCCTCGTACTCTTCGATCCCATAGGAACGTAATTTGAAAGAAAAATAATAATAATAATGATAATAATAATAAAACTTTTTGTTGTAATCTAATATCTGGTGATGGAAGCACACACTCTATCTCTCTAATTATATATTATCTACTCTGTCTTCTTCTTTCTCTGCACTACGCACATGCTCTAACCAAAAAAAAAAAACTGAAAACAGAAAAAAAAATATAAAAAACACACACAGACAGACAGACAGACAGACAGAAAAACGCACAAGTACGTTGCATTAGGACGAGGACGTTCTCAAAACGTTTATTATATTTTTTTTTTTTTTTTTTTTTTTTTTTTCGTTGACCCTCGCACCAACAAACTTACGAATCACTCCTGCGTATCTCCCATTACCCTTTTCTTCTTCTCTTCGTTTCCTTTTTTTTTTTGTGATATACTCTTCTTTTTTTTTTTCTTCCTTTATTTTCTTCCTCCTCATCTTCCTCATCTTCCTCTTTTCACGAGAAACATTTAATGAAATAAACGGAGAAATAAGGAAAGGGAGGAAACGCGCTTAGGGTGAGTTTTGGGTATCTCTTATTTTTTTTTTTTTTCGATCACCCCTCAACCCCCATAGAGACCGTGAGGCACCGACCGATCCTGACGCGACCCCCACGAAACACAACTGTACTACTAGGGAGCAACGCTAGTATGACATGCGAGGTCCTATCGGATGCCCATCGTCATCTCGAATGGTATCACGGTTGTCACACATCTTTCGATACCGTCAACAAAACGAATCAGACTGTCCGGGTGGAGGTAAAGGTGGGCACGCAAGCAGATATACTAACGGAAATCCGCATGTCATCCCTCTCTCCATTCCTTCATCCCTTACACACCACCCTCTTATAACGTTAATCATCCTCTCGATACACTAATCTCTAACTTATTGCACTGGCACTACTATACACACACACATATATATATCTTATTTATCATCCACAAGGTGGGGAATCCATTTTATTTTCTATCCTCTTCCTAAAAGCACGAGCTTCGCATGTTTTTTTCTACACACGTACAATAAGTACACACACACACACACACACACACACACATATATATATAAATATACGTAGATAAGTACAGGGGCACGAATTTTTTCTTTTGATAAATGTACAAAATTAGCTCGTACCTTTCGCCCATATTTTCCGTTATTTTCATTAAACCTCGTTACGGAAAAATTGTCTCGAAGTATTATCGACACGTTCGAAAGGGGAAAAACGAAAGAAACGTTACGAGCCGATTAAAAAAAAAAAAAAGAAGAAAAATACACACACACGCGCGCGATCGATCGCTCGTGTGTCAGCGATCGATCAAAATTATTAAAGCTTTATTGAATTTAATCGAGAACTCAAATTTTATACGTTTTTTTTCCCCGGTATCGATTTAGGCCGGTATAGCAGAAAATCCAGAAGTATTGAAGCTCTACAACGTAACAGAAAAGGACGAAGGATGGTACACCTGTATAGCTCAGAATACATTAGGGGAGACCTTCAGCAGCGCCTATTTACGTGTCGTCGAAAGTGAGTATCGAAGGAATATATATATACATACATATATATATATATAAAAAATTTTGTTTATATATATATATATATATATATATATCACTTATATAGATAGATAGATGGATAGATAGATGGATAAATAGTTAGCCAACAATGTCTCTCTAAGTCTCTACAATTTAAACGGCACTTCAAAATTCTAGAACCTTTTCGTCGCGTCCCCATTTACCATTTACGTGAACGTTTTTAAATTACCTATGTATCTACATACGTGACTTTTTTTTAACGCGCCAGTCTCGTGCGAGCGCGCGTAATTTACTCACTCACTCACTCACTCACTCACTTTTCATACTCACTCGCTCGCTCGCTCGCTCGCTCATTTACTTATTTAATTACTTACCAATGTACTCTCAGTTATGGTCTCTTAAAAGCACTACGAAACGTCATCGCGCGTGCATACACACGCATGCATTGACGCATAAATTAACGTACGAATTCTACTTACGAAATTCCCTCACCCCTTGGCCCACCCTCCCGCAAATTTTCTTTTTCGAATTCGACCAAATTTTTTTTTTTTCTTTTTTTTTTTTTTCTCGATCTTTTTTTGTCGTCGTCGTTCGTTCGTTAGTTTCGAGATCGTAAGACGGGACGATCGAGTTGCTTCGAGAACGTTTGTTACGAGCTAAGGGACACGTATTCGCGTCCCTGCCGAATGAAGGAGGAGGAAGAAGAAGAAGAAAAATAAAAGGAACATTATTTCGTTTGTTAAATTTTTTTCGTTTGAGATATTAACGCGAAATCGCACGTTGCATTTAATATAAACAAAAAGAAAAACACGAGGAGTTATCTATTATCGGTCAAATCATGTCCGTTCATTATTACGCACTGGCATTTAACACTAAAACTACCCCACCAATCAAATTGACTGACTTTACGATTTCATTATAAAATTCCTAACTCGCGTTACATTTTTTTTTTCTTTTTTTTTTTCGAATCGATGCAATGACTTTTGCAGGGTTAAGTAAAGGTCGTATAAAATGAATTTTATTTTTTAATGACTTAGACATAATTCGAGTAATTTTTTGTCCTACCTACTTCTACCAAAATCAGTCGAAATGACTGATCTTTAAAAAAAAAAAAAATTTAAAAACGGAATATCTTTTTTTATTTGTTAAATTATTACTGTCTTATAAAAAGTATTTAAGGTTATAGTGATAATTTAATAAATACAAAAAAATATTCCGTTTTTACGTTTTTTTTTTTTTTTTAAGACCAGTCATTTTGACTGGTTTTGATAGAAGTAGGTAGATTTTTTTTTCTGTAGTTCTAGTGTTAATCATTTACTATGTCGTGTTTTTCGCATAATTATTATTTTTTTCCTTCTCTCTCTCTCTCTCTCTCTCTCTCTCTCTCTTAATCTCTTTTTCTCTTTCTCTCTCTCTCTTTCGAGTGTAATAACGTTACAAGCTTAAAACACGCTTTAACACAATATCGATATATACGATGGAGACGGTGGTATTGTTGATCGAGTGATGTTCTCAATCGCAGATAAAGAAATATCGCGAGATTGGTTGGACGGAGTTGTTGAAAATCAAGATGGAGGTGCGCGAAAATATAATGTGACCTTAGAGGAAAAGTCCCTAAACGTTTTTATGGTAAGTACTCGTTAAATTCTTATTAATAAGATCTTAAATTATCGCTTTTGAAATTATATTTAAATTATCCTACCTTCGGATATTACATATATACATATATACATATATATATATATACGTACATTCACAAACACACAGACAGACATAAATACATACATAAATACATAAATACATAAATACATAAATACATACATACATACATACATACATACATACATACATACATACATATATATATATATATGCGTACATGTAGAAAATAAAATAGAATTTAATTGCACGCCTAGAAAGATCCAATTTAATATGTATATTATTATCGTAAATTTTTTTTTTTGGTTTTTTTTTTTTTAACGAAAAAATAAATAAATAAATAAAAAAAACGAAGAGATATTAACGTGTACACGTCGTTATTTTCTATGAGAGAAGAATCGAAATAAGAGGATCGAAGGAACGGATATGGCGGAGAACGGGAGGATGGATTATTTAAAATCAACGAGGGACAATAAAGTCGGCGTTATATGGAATAATAACGAAGAGTTATATAGTTTGAGAAAAACGATCGAGAATAGAGGAAAAACGACGTTGTTGTTGGCGAGAACGTGCGAGGAGATCTCGAGGGAGAAGAGGAAGAGGAGGATGAGGAGGAGGAGGAAGAAGAAGAAGAAGAAGAAGGAGGAGGGGGGGAAGAAGAGGGATAAGGATAAGGAGAGGGGGGAAGAAATAAAAATGGACGACGAGGAGAAGATGGAAGATGCGAACGACGACGACGAAGAAGACGAAAACGACGAAAACGAAAACGACAACGACAACGAAGACGACGAAGACGATAATGACGACGATGATCAGGTGGAGGTGAAGGGAGAGGGGAAGGAGGGGAAGGGGGAGGAGGTCTATCGATTCTTCATAAACTTCGTCCTGGCGAAGTTACGTAAGATGAGACCGGAGCAACGTCTTTACGCCGAGAACCTGATCAATCGTGTCCTATACGAGGGTTCAATAGAACGATTGTCCCTGTCAACGACGATTAACGTTCGACCGTACGATTACTATAATCATCAACAACAACAACTACTCGAGGGGCCCGGGGATATCGTAAATACCGTCGATCAAGAAAAACACGCTCCCGCTACGCTTACGTTTGATCTTATTTAGTTTCCTTATATGCGCTATTGTACATACATACATACATACATATACATACATATATATATATATACACACATACGTAGGTACGTACGTACGTACGTACATACGTAGAAAAACAAAAACAGAAAAAATAAAAAAATAAAAAAATAAAAAAAAAATTAATTACTCCATGCTCCATCGATTCGACAACAACGAAAGTATTAAACGATGTACTTCTTTTCGTTATACAAATAAAAGTGCGCATTATGCTTTTTAAACTGAAGCTATAATAATAATAATAATAATAATAATAATAATAATAATAATAATAAAACCGATTAATATCGTTCGTCTCATTTCAAAGTACCATAAAACTACTACTCTTCTTCTTCTTTTTCTTCTTCTTCTTCTTCTTCTTCGTTCACCGTTTTTATACATATATATATATATATATATATATATATTTAAAAAAGGAATCGAATTTTTCTTATAAGAGAGAGAGAGAGAGAGACCACAACAGAGAGGGGGGAAAGAACTCATGGTTGACACATTTTCATTTTTTTTCCTTATTTTTCCTCATCTTTCTCATTTCTATTTTTTTATTTTTGTTTTCTTTTTTTTTTTTTTTTTTTGCGTACGAAAGAAAAAATCAAGGTAAAGTTCATCATTAATCGATGATGATTTAGGTCAAAAGCACGACGACGACAACAAATTTATATACACACACACATATATATATATATACGTATAACCAGCGTTATGTGTATATGTATATGTATATGTATATATATATATATATGTTTGCGTATTTTTATTAGCGTTGGAGGAGCACCGTGTACCGCTTGCGGCCAGGCCGCAAATCTTGGTAAACGTATTGGCCGCCGTACTTTGCGTATTCTTCGCCGTCGGGGTCGTCGTTGTTATCTACATATTTCATCGTTTGAAGCGCGAGAAGATGAAGAAGTTATTGGCAATCGAGACTGCGAGGGCCGCGGTAGTGACCCAATGGACGAAAAAGGTCATTGTCGAGAAGCAGAAGCTCGTCAACGCTCAGAACGTACAGGAACCATTGTTGATGCCGGTTGTTAAGATTGAAAAACAAAAGTCTACGGTGGCTACCGAGGACAGCAACGGAGGAAGTATTTCGGAATACGAATTACCCCTAGACAGCGCTTGGGAATTACCCCGTGAACAATTGACCTTGGGCAATACCCTTGGCGAAGGTGCATTCGGGAAGGTAATAAGGGCGCAAACGAATACAGGGAAACCCGGTATACCCGGCGTCGTTGCCGTCAAAATGTTAAAGGGTAAGTGTTCGTGTGTATTTATATATATATACACATATTATATATACGTATCATTGATAATTAATAATTAATTTTGTTTAACAAAATAATAATTAGTTTAATGAACAATAGAATTAAAGGTATATTAAAATTTTAATTATGTCTCAAATGACATTTAAATGTTATAGTTTAAAACTGATCTTTTTCTTTTTTGTTGTTTTTTTTTTGGAGGGAATTTTGATGAAAATTATAATCGTTAAAAAAAATATATATATTATATATATATATACGTATCATTGATAATTAATAATCAATTTTGTTTAACAAAATAATAATTAGTTTAATAAGCAATGGAATTAAAGGTATATTAAAATTTTAATTATGTCTGAAACGACATTTAAATGTTATATTTTAAAACTGCTTTTTTTTTTTTAATTTTGATGAAAATTATAATCGTTAACAAAATATACATATATTATATATACGTATCATTGATAATTAATAATCAATTTTATCGGTCTCAAACGTAAAATTAAAGGTATATTAAAATTTTAAGTTTTTTTTTTTTTTTTTTTTTGAATTTTGGTGAAGATTATAATCGTTAACAAAATTCGTTAAGGATTAATTTGTTAGTAATCATTACCTTATTATATATATATATAAAATATATATATTCGAAGATACTTTAATCGATTAAAAATTATTATTCGCCCGGATTAAAAGGTTAAACCTCGAAACGTTAAACCTGTTTAATCGTCTTATTATCTTTGAATTATCATTATTAAAAAAAAATATATATATATATATATAATATACATTCTAAGATACTTTAATCGATTAAAAATCATTATTCACCCGGGTTAAAAGGTTAAACCTCGAAACGTTAAACCTATTTAATCGTCCTATTATCTTTTAATTACCATTATTGAAGATACATATATACATATATATATATATATATATATATATATATATATATATATATATAAAATATATATATATATTCGAAGATACATCAATCGATTAAAAATTACTATTCGCCCGTATTAAAACGTTCAACCTTATCCAATCGTCTTAATAACTTTGAATTATAATAATTATCGTCGTTGTCGTCGTTTATATTGTCAGAGGGTCACACGGACGCCGAAATGATGGATCTCGTATCGGAGATGGAAATGATGAAGATGATCGGTAAACACGTTAACATAATAAATCTATTGGGTGCGTGTACCCAGGGTGGGCCGCTTTACGTCGTCGTAGAATTCGCACCTCACGGTAATCTTAGGGATTTCCTACGGGATCATCGTCCCTCCTCGTCCGGTTACGAGCCAACGATCGGACAAGAGGAAAAGGAACGGAAGACTTTGACGCAAAAGGATTTGGTGTCGTTTGCTTATCAAGTAGCACGTGGAATGGAGTACCTAGCCAGTAGAAGGTGCATACACAGAGACCTAGCGGCACGTAATGTTCTCGTTAGCGACGAGTATATCCTTAAGATCGCCGACTTTGGATTGGCGAGGGACATACACTGTCACGATTACTATAGAAAAACTACGGACGGTAGGTTGCCCGTCAAATGGATGGCACCGGAGGCTCTTTTCCATCGGGTATACACCACTCAGTCCGACGTGTAAGTAACTCTTTTTTATTATTATTATTATTATTATTATTATTATTATTATTATCCCCTCCCATCCCCATTTACCTTTTTCCAACCCCCTTATACACGCACACTTACACGCGCTGGTCAGTTTTATTCAGCGTTGTTAGACGGAGACATTCGTTTGGAGAACAAACGACCGTTCTTTTTCTTCTTTTTTATTTTCTTTTTTTATTTTTTTCTTTTTTTTTTTTTTTTTTTTTTTTTTCTTTTCTTTTACAGATGGTCGTACGGTATTCTGCTGTGGGAAATAATGACGCTGGGTGGCACACCATATCCATCCGTACCCTCGGTCGAGAAACTTTTTCAATTGCTGAGGACGGGACACAGGATGGAAAAGCCACCTTGCTGCTCGATCGAAATGTAAATAGAAAAAAAAAAAAAAAAATAGAAAAAGAAAACATCTCCTTGTCTCTTATTAAAATTGGATATATTAAATATATATGGACCGTTTATTTTGAAAGTGGCGCAAGTCCATTTTCTTTTATTTCGAGAAAATTAAATGTTAATAATCAATGATTACCGCAATTTCTTTTACCTGGCCGATAATAAATCGAACGAAGCATTGGCACTTTTTAAGATATCAAATACTAACTAGTTATAAACAAAAAGTTTTTACACTAAATTGAGCATAAATTACGTCGTATCTCATTATTTTTTTTTTTTTTTTTTTTTTTTTCAAGAAAAAAAAATGACTTACAACACTTTCAAATTGAACGGTCCATGTATATCCAAATATTCTCTCTATCTATCTATCTATCTATCTCTTTTTCTGTTTATTAATATATAATCATTGTCGCAGATACATGCTCATGAGAGACTGTTGGAGCTATCAACCAAACGAGAGACCAATGTTCGGTGAATTGGTCGAGGATCTCGATAGGATATTAACGATAACGGCGAACGAGGTAAACATATAATTACATATTTATTAATTAAACAATTGTAAACATCATCGGAGAACCGACAACGTATTCAGAATTATTATCATCATCATCATCATCATCATCATCATAATTATTATTATTATAATTATTATTATTATTATAACAATAATAATAATAATTATTATTATTATTATTATTTATTATTTATTATTATTATTATTATTATTATTATTATTATTATTTACAACGATTTCGACGTTCGCTCGCCGACCGACTGTTCGTAACTGACTAACCGTGAACGCTTCTTCAAAATATCATGTAACTCGTGTTATTAGTAAAAGGAAGAAAGGGAGTGACGACGTTGATTGGTTAAACGCGAGACAAAGACTGAGGGGACACGTT
>OU427012.1:1901891-1934391 GCA_911387935.1 Dolichovespula saxonica
AAAGAAAGAAAAAGGAAAAAAAGACGAAGAAAAAGAAAATCCACGACCACCGTTATACCGTAATACCGTTTCGTCATCTTTCCTTCCTTCCCGAGTTTATACGTATTCGATAATCGTAAAAAAAAAAAAAAATTAAAAGATAAAACAAAATGCTCGACAAATACTACCGACGATAATTATTCGTTACCGAGTGGTGATCGATTAAAAACAGTGACCTGTTGCAATCGAATTAACCCTTTTGGTAATAAGGGCCTGTCGTTAACTCGCGAGGACACACATCGAACTCTAGGTGACACACTTTGTAAGACGATGACATTAGGCGCCAACTGTAATTTATCCGCGAAGATGGCGTTATTCGAGTCTCTACGGGGGGGTAGGGGGGAGGTTAATACCTACAACGTGATACAAAGAAAGTTCGTTATTTACATATATATATATATATATATATATATATATATATATATAAATATATATATATATATATCTATATATAAATATATGTATATATATATCTATATATAAATATATATATATATATATATATATATATATACGTACGTATACATTTCTATGACGGATAATTATTATTACGTATGAATCATATTAATATATATATATATTATTTTATCGATTACCGAATACGTACAAGTTCGTAACGTGTACGAATTAAAATGAATCGAACGAGAAACATTTGCGTTAACTTTAAATGTCACCGTATCGACGTCAAACTCGTTATCGTCCAAAAAAAAATTCAAATCTACGTGAGAAATTTTTGACTTGGAATCATTTCGCTATGCGTTTAACGCGAAGTGTACAAATAATGTATTCGTTCGGGATAACACGTAATTCGTAACGATTATCTACATTGTCGATGGTTCGTCTTTTGTTTTCTTTCTTTCTTTTATACTTTTAAGAAACTAAGAACCGCGTGGTACTCGTGGGAAAGAAAGAAAAAAGAAAACTTGCGCGGTAACTCGCGTGGGTGGCGCTATCGTCGATTCGTTTTGTTGTCATCGGCCGCCACACATTCACGCTAAGTTGTTTTTAATCCGATTTTCATTGGCGAACCTTTTTAGTTCTTACAAACCTAATATAAAATTTGTAACCTTCCTTTTCGACGAGAAAAATAACAAAACGAAAAAAAAAAAAAAAATAAACAAAAAAGAAGGAAGAAAAAAGTCACGATGCAGCCAATCGCGCGAATTAATCTCAAGAAATTACCGTAACGGGCAATCGGGATTGGTGTGCCACTAATAAATTCGAAATCGAGGTTAACTCCTGATAAGTCGACTTTTTCAGACATTTCTAAGTAATGTAAGTACATTAGACCCTACGTTATTATTATTTATTCTTATTAACCATTCCAAACGATATATATATATATATATAGATACATATATAATGTGTATATATGTATATATATGTATATATTATATATGTTTTTTTTTCTTTCAAATACACGATACACATTCCTCGTATGATATTCCATGATATCGGACATCATATCAACAACGTCAAAATTGAATCGTCCTCGAGACATTATTTCGATTTCGACATTTATCGATCATACGTTAGAACAGTTTCGATATAAGATGGATTTAATTGGCTATCATTAATTATCTCATCTGTCACGACGTTTATTCCTTTTTTTAATCAGGTGACGACGTTCATTTGGTAAATGGTGAATTATCGGTGCCATGGAAAGAAGAATAAAGTTAAAAACTTTGAACAGTCATATAACTTGCAAGATATGCCGTGGTTATTTAATCGATGCTACTACGGTAACCGAATGTTTACACACGTTTTGCAAAAGTTGTTTGGTCAAACATTTGGAAGAGAAGCATACGTGTCCGACATGTCAAATAGTAATACACCAATCTCACCCGCTTCAGTATATCAGTTTCGACAGGACGATGCAAGATATCGTTTACAAATTAGTTCCAGATCTTCAAGAAAGTAAGTGTGAAACTGTCTGCCTGTTTTAATTTCTTACGTGTGTATATATACGCATATATTACGAATCCGTATATCATTGTATCTACTTTTAGATGAAATCAAAAGGGAAAGAGAATTTTATAGAGCGAGAGGTTTACCATGTCCCAAGGATATTTTACCAAACGCAGCAGAGGT
Source organism: Dolichovespula saxonica (assembly GCA_911387935.1). Classification (NCBI taxonomy): domain Eukaryota; kingdom Metazoa; phylum Arthropoda; class Insecta; order Hymenoptera; family Vespidae; genus Dolichovespula; species Dolichovespula saxonica. Next base: position 1,904,022 of record OU427012.1, read on the forward strand.
CGAAGAAGAAAAAGCAACTGCGGATGCACATGCAGAATCTGATTATCATAGAGCAGACGAACAGGTAAGTTGTCGTTATCGCTAAACAAGAATTGAACGATTTGAATTAGTGATAATGTATTTATATCGTGTGTTAAAGGTAAATGTATGCCTGGAATGTATAAATGCCAGTTTGAAGACTTTAAAGCGAAGATTTATCAGATGTTCCGCACAGGCTACAATTACGCACCTTAAAAAGTTCATTGCCAAAAAGGTTCTTAGCGGCATGGAAAAATATAGAGATGTATGTATATACAATTTACGCGTTAAGATTATAAATAATTGTTTACTATGTTTAATTGCGTATTCTTTTTCTCTTTTTTTTTTTTGTTCTTTGACAGATTGATATTTTGTGCAATGATGAATTACTAGGTAAGGATCACACTTTAAAGTTTGTATATGTGACAAGATGGAGGTTCCGGGACCCACCCTTAAGATTACAATATCGACCACGAATAGATATTTAAAACTATGTTTTTTACATAGAAAAGTTACAAAAATCTCGTTATGAATCAATTATATATATGTATATGTGCATATATATATACATATATATGTAATATATATATATATGTGTACATGATGTAAATATATACATATATATATTTTATCATATATATGTGTGTAAATATATGCATATATACATATATATATTTTTTATCATATATATATATATATATGTGTGTGTAAATATATGCATATATAGCACACAACACACGCATACACACCCATATATATACATATAACTCGTTGATGCATCATTCGTCGCAATATTTATGCATTTGTGTTCTTGTCTCTTATAACAACATAAATTTTTAAAAGAGATACATCCTTCTTATTGTTAAACAACGTTGATGCTCAACAATTAATGGTACAATTCTTTATCTCATAAGATCTCCATTCGAAGATAACTGATTGCATTTGTGAACATGCCTTATTTAATTTTTCTATGTAATATACCTCAAATTAAGTTTTTTGCGTATATATTTTCAACATTAATTTAATATTTGTTAAGTAAATGTTATATATATATATATATATATATGAATGCTTAAACGATTTTTTTTTTTTTTTTTTTTTTAACAAGCAATGCTTCGTTCAACTCGCTTAAATTTGGATATTTAAAAAATAATACCAATGTTTCGAGGAAGCATGTTTTTTATACTTGAAGTAGTAAGTCTACGTCCTAATTGGATACAAAATTGTTGTCATCTAAATGAGTTATATCGATCGATCCCCGCATTAAAAATTAAATTGACTAAGCGAAATTGTGCACTGTTATTAAAGACATTGTACTTGGGATATGACGATAAGCCAACTAGTGTATATCAATTTCAATGTCATTGATTTGGTGCACAATCATAGAACGTGCTTTTTTTCATTTATTATTGGTTCGTTTGGACGACAACAAAACGATTTTGTTAACGTGCGACGTCTCTAACTAGTATATTGAGTAAAATACGGAAAGCAACCTCTATCATTGCATTCCTTAAAATTTCATTGAATTACGAAATTTTTTTGTATTTTCACATTGACTGACGTTGTTTGTAATTTAATCTATGACGTTTATCAACTGAGTTTATTCTTTCTTTGCATCGCAAGTATGTATTTATATTTATATGGTCAAATTGTTGAAGGTATTTTTCTTTTTTTTTTTTTTTTTTTTTTTTTTCTTGTAAACATACTTGTAATTATCTTACAATCATACATTATCTCACCCGAACCTGCCACGTACACGCATCAATAGATAATTTAACATTATTTTATTCGAAAGCGCAACAATATCATCGTAGTAGACTGCGTCTTTTCCTACAAAATATTATCTTCTATCTAAGAAAGACCGTCTCGTGTTCTTTCTAAACGTCTAATCGAATATGGAAGTTAGTTTAGCTATAATTTTCACCACTTATCATCTAAGGACACACACACATACACACAAATATATATTCTGACTGTACATAAAATATTTTTGACATAAATTCTATATAATACATGCGCGCATAGATGCAGAGCTTTGTACGAAGCAAGATAACACAAATTTTGGATCTGGACTAACGTCTTAGATCTTGTTAACTTTCTTATATGCTTTTATGCGATGCATAATACTGTCAGATTCAACCCGAATTTCCCTCGACGTTTATAAACCTACGATGATAATTTTATTGAGAAAACTAAATATTTTGAAAAGACTTTGTCGAGTGAAACTACGGGTTAACGACTTATTTCTTATGGTAGATATCAAATCATTTTTATGAAACGATATTAAGGGAAAAAAAAAATAAATAACAAAAAAAAAGAAAAAGAAAAAAAGACGCGTGTGATTGTATATATACAAGTATTAGAATGTTGAGAAATGTATTTTGCAAAGTAGGAGCTGCGCTTTAACAGCGTTAGGGGCTTGTATATTGTACACTGTGTGCATATATCTATAAATTATTAAATAAATATGTTTTGTACAGTAACTGTACCAATGATCGCCGGATATATTTTCAACGTCCGTTGTTGGTAGAATAAAAGGCAAGAGAAATGGTTTTATTAAAAAAAAAAAAAAAAAAAAAAAAAAAAAAAAAAAAAAAAATTATCCACATATCGTTACATCATACTGATCACACCTTTACCTGCCGTGTAAACGTACGTCGATGTTAAATTTCACATTACTTTGTTCGAAAGCTCCTAAATTACGTCGTCGCAGAGACGGTGTATTTTCCTACGAAATATCGTCTTCTATCTAAGAAAGATCGAGATATCATATTATTATATATGTATATATATATACATCGTGAGGAACGTAAAACGAGTCTATCGTTGGAAAATATTTTCAACGATAAAAACAAAAACAAATAGCGCGTGTCGTTACGAACCAATCGTAGCTCGCGAACGAGACGATTCGTCGTCGAATTCGACCAATGATCGTCGAGCAACGATTTTGGCGCTAAACGTCGAACGGATCGAATTAATAAATGATATTAATAATATCGTCCGCCGTCGTAACCATCGAACGGCGCTAGTAGTCGCTTTGTACCCTTTTCGGGACGCGAAACTCTCCCGACAGAGTGCGCTGTTGCGCCGTTATCGACGTAAGCGCACTCGTTCGATCAACGGCTCGCACGCGTAACTAAAAGAGAACAGAAAAACCTCTTCTTTGTAATTTTTTCCGCACGAGTCCGTTGCCGCCGCCGCTGCCTCTGCCACCACCACCGCCGTCGTCGTCACTGACTGGAAACGAGTGGTAAAAGATAAATGTGTACGAAGATCGCTTACGCGACTCGGAGGACATTTCTCGATGTACTTTCGACGCGATAAAAGAAAATCTCGGTGTCGTCTCGTTTCCTGTTACTGCTGCCGTTCGCCGTCGTTGTCGTTATTGTTGTGTTATATCGTGCGTTCTGTTGTGTTGTGTCGTGCAGTAGTCCGTCGTTGAAAAGCGACCCCGTCGTCGTTTTGATTAAATGAGCCTTCAGGATAGCCTATTCGCCGAAGATGTGGAGTACGACGTGAATCTATTTTTGAAAGACAATAGAAAAAAAAGGTACGTCCTTGTTTTACCAAAAATAATTAACAATGACGATACGACGATGACGAGGAAAGAAACGAAGAAAAACAGAAAATATATCCATTCTCGTGTGTTTCGATGGGATATATATATATATATATATATATATATATATGAGGGTTAGGGTTGAGGGAGGGTTAAAAGGTCGAAAATAATCGTACGCGGAATTCTCGAAGCGCGCGCTGGTGGTGCTAGAGGGAGGGAAGAAAAAAGAAAAGAAAAAAGAGAAGAAAAAGAAGAAGAAGAAGAAGAGGAGGAATCTCTCATCGTTTACACGTTCTTTCACGCGCGCGTACATACCTCCTTCTAGCGTAACGGTCACGCAATCGACGAACCTCGTTCTTATTATGGCGAACGAGCCTCTTCTTTTTCTTTATATACATACGTATCTATATACGTACGTACGTACACCTCTCCGCCACCGTCCTCGTCCTCGTCCTCGTCCTCACCTCAATTCCCATCCCCTCTCACTCCCACTCCCTCACCCCCTGTCGCTTCGTCATCTTTCATCCGTTATATTAATAAATTCGAATTTACGATTACGGATAAGAGGATAGGGAAAAGAAAAAAATACTACAGTTCGATCGAACGGATGAAAGAACGTATAGGATACGAAATGATCTTCTTTCGTTCCCCGTCTTTACTCTCTCACACACACACACACACACACACACACACACACACCATATATATAAATATATATATATAAATACGTATAATACACACGTTAAAAATGATCAGTCTATTGACTCCGCTCTCTCTTGAGCCAAATATAGTTTTTATATAAATATATAACTGCGTTTATACCTCCAAGAAAAACCCGATGTACGCGCACACACACACACACACAAACATATATATATATATATATATATATATATATATATATATATATATATATATATAAATTTTATATATATATATACACGTAGTGGATATTGTTTCTTTTTAACACTTCATTTCGTTTAAAGCATCCTTCAAAAGCAAAGCGTTAAAAGAAAAATTACAATGTGACTTTATACACGTACTTATTATTATCCATATTATACGAATATGATCATTATTAGACGGCAGTTCGATAATTAGGACATATATATATATATATATATAGTATATAAATAGAAGAAAATACGAAATGTTAAAAATAACCTCTCTAACTTATACACGGATTAACAATTATTAATTTTCTCGTTAGGATCGTGATAATGAAAAAGAAAAAGAATATATATATATATATATATATATATATATATATATATATATAAGAGGTTATAAACGTGTTATTATTTTTACATTTCGTTTATCGACGAAGTTTATCGATCGCGATTTATCGGGCTTTTCTTTCTTCCTCCTTCTTTTGTTTTTTCTCTCTCTCTCTCTATCTCTCTATATCTCTCTCTATATCTCTCTCTACCTCTCTCTCTACCTCTCTCTATATCTCTCTCTATCTCTCTCTCTCTCTTTACCGAAACAAACACAATGGCCGACTCGAAAATGTCGACTGCGGCATTGTGTCAAATATGACGTTAGATAGAGTATTATATGAATCATTGATGAGAAAGGTAAAAAAGAAAAGAAAAGAAAAGAGAGAGAGAGAGAGAGAGAGGAGAGAGAGAGAGAGAGAGAGAGATATGAAAAGAGTGAAAGAAAGAGAGTGAAGAGGTTAGGGGAGAAAGTGTACGAAATACATATTACGTAAAAGCGTGAGTTAACTTCCTCTCCCTCTTCTTCCCTTCTCCTCTTCCTTCTCCTTCTTCCCCACCTTTTCCTCGTCCTCTCCACCTTCTCCTACTCTCTTACGTGGTTCCTCGGTCCATTATATCGTGTGTTAGTCGGTGGTGGTCAACGGTAACCAAGCAGCACGACACATCGGTATAAGCCGGGTAAGATCGGAACCGTTCGTTCGTTCGTTCGTTCGTTCGTTCGTTCGTTCGAGATCGACGTTGCCGTTGTTATCTTAAAATTCCGAGCTTTCTAGCGCTTTTCACACGATCCCCGAGGATCAGAAAGAGAGAAAGAGAATACACCGACGATCGATCCTTTCGCTTTTACAGGGTCCTTGTGTTTCCTCCCGTAAACAACTATCGACGATATCTCATACATCAACTTGTGCAGGATCGTTTTGCCGATTTCCTGCGCACCTTCTCCATCGGCCAAGGGCTCGACAGACGTACCGTCGTCTGCTACAAGACGGACGTTATAAGGTAGAAAAGATAGAGAAAGATAGAAAGAGACGAAAGGGATAGATAGACAGAAAGAGAGAGAGAGAGAGAGAGAGAGAGAGAGAGAGAGGGAGAGAGAGAGAGAGTGAAAAGTCCATTTCTTTGGGCATTACCTTAACCTAACCTAATATATACGTATTTGTATATATTATGTACCGATCGGATATTATATGTATACATATATATTATATAGTATATATATATATAAATATAATTGTAATAAATATTATATTAATATATATATATATGTGTGTATGTATATAATAATATTCGATGTTTCTTGAAACGTAACGTCAGACGAGTACAACCAACACAGTTCGACACTACGATGAAAAACACATACGCCGACACGAAACGCATACAAACACAAATATACGGCTTCTTTTCACTTTCGTTTTGAGCTTAACGACTGACATTACGTGTATGTATGTATGTATGTATGTATGTATGTATGTATGTATGTATGTATGTATCTCTATTATTTTCAAACGGAACAAATTGAAACGTTTTTTATATGCCGATCATTTGCGATCTTTCTTTTTGATTATACGCATGATTTAATATATAAAATGTGTAATTTTTATATATATATATATATATATATTAATTATAAAAATTGCATAAATTATTTAAATAAATTAAATTTATATATATATATATATATATATATATATATATATAAATAATTCATTTTGTTTTTGTTTTTAACTCTCTATATAAAAAGCCGTATGTAATTTTGAAGTAACATACTTACTAGTTCTTTTTTTTTCCCTTTTTAATTGTGTTATATTCTTAATATATGGTTTAATAATATGTACTATGTTATCATATATATAGTAGGTCAAATGTTTTTTACTTTTTTTTTATCTTATTCTATATATATATTATTTATCTATCGGATGGTTCGTTTATATAAGAAAAAAAAAAATAATCTTTTTATACACATATATTTACACGCATCACATGCATGCATACTTCATACGTACATACATACATACGTACATACATACATACATACATACATAAAGAGTGTATCATTTGAATGGGAATATTTAAATGTCACGATTTTATACGTCTCACACATATACACACATATATATATACATAAAGAAACAAATCAACTCTTTACTTTTATCTAGAAAAAAAAAATATATATATATATATATATATATACATGTATAAACAATTCTTTTTTTTCTCGTGGATTCGTTAATAATTATCTTCGTTAAATAACTAAACGAAAATTATATATATATATATATATATATATATGTTATATATTCACGTGATAACAACGACCATTCGTATGATAACTCTTATTTCTATATTATCGAATATTACGAATTATCTTTGATTACCGATTGTCGATCTTTTTTATTTCATTTCATTTTATTTTATTTTATTTTATTTTACTTTACTTTTACTTTTACTTTTATTTTTTAAACTCAAAGTCCTGAGAAATGAAGAGTAATATGTATTCTGACTTTCTCGAGACGATTACGAAAGAGAGGGAACGTACCGCGAAATCCCGATGGAGAAGGAGGCACGTCTCTAACGAAAGTGAAACTGACCGGCTCTCGTGACTCAAGGTCGTATGTACGTTCGCTCGAGCACGTATATAGTATAGAGCATAGACGTACGTACGTACGTATTTAGGTGTACACATGCGCGTCCGTGTTTTTTATTTATTTATTTTTTTTTTTTTTCATTTTCAGTTTCTTTTCTCTTATTTTTCTCTCTTTCAATAAACGCCAGCGTTTCTCAAACTTTATCTAAAGTACGAACCAATAAATTTTTTCTTTTTTTCTTTTTAAATTTGTTCAATCATTTATCATTTAATTCAATTATTTATATACAATAAGTTCCAAAGTTCATTTTTATTTTTATTTGTTTTTTTTTTTAATTTGTTCAATTATTTGTTGTGATCGTTATTGTTATTATTATTATCTTTTTTTTTTATATATATATATATATAATTGCAACATACATCGGGTAAAAAAAAAAAAGAAAAAAAGTGAAATAATTTTTCGTTCTAACCTCAAACAGAAATCGGATTATAAAAGGATTAATGTTATCGCGGCTGAAATATTTATGATATTCGATTGATTAAATCCGCTTCAATATTTTATGTCAATACATACATACATATCATACATACATACGTACGTACATAAATAAATAAATAAATAAATATAATATGTAGTATATGTATACTGTATATATTCTAACACATTCATATATGCACAGCGTATATTACATTAATGATACCCCGTTAATTACCGCGATATTCTCCTGTGATAAGTGCTAGCGGGAACATTTTACGAAGAACTCTCTCTAAAAATAAAAAAAAGAAAGTAAAAAAATAAATAAATAAATAAATAAAAAAAATATATAAAGAAAAATAGAAAAAGAAACTGCAAATTAAAATCACTTTCCTCGCTTTGTGTATCGTAAAGCGGCGGCGAAAGAAAAAGAAACAAAAAGAAAAGAAAAACAAACAGATCATTTAGCGACCAATTAAAAAATTTAACACGTCCCATCAGGTTGAGAAACGCTGGTCCCATAGAAACTTACAACAGCATTTCAAGATCTAATCGCACGTATTATACACGTATCTCATCTTTGTTTCTTTAATTTCTAAGAAATATTATCTTTTCGAGATACCATTTTCTTTTTCTTTTCTTTTTTATTGTTTTTCCTTTTTTTTTTCATTTTTATTTCTTTTTTATCTTTACAACCAAATATATAATATATAAATTAAATAGTAAATATATTTTATATATATATATATATATATATATATATATATATATATATATATATATATATATACGTGCACGCGTGCACATACACACATGACACACACACATACATACATATTTTATATGAAAATATTGTTTTGTATGCTATTAAAGGGAGCCAGGATCGAATGGTGGGGAACACAAGGAAAATACTACGAAAAATTTGTCCTGTGGAATGGGTGTTGTAGAACGACGATCTGCACCTAAATCACCGGAACGTATTCGTCCCCAACAACAACAACAACACCATCACCATCACCATCATCAACAACATCATCAACAACAACAACAACAACAACAACAACAAAGGCAAACAGAGCCAAAGATCGTCTCAAACTGTAGGTATTCTTAAAATCTGAATCTTTTATATTTCACGATCTTCTTTATTATAATAATTTGCTCTAAAGTAATCTATGGTAAAAACGGTTACCCGTTATTTATAAATATATATACAGGGCGTCCAAAATAATATATATATATAACTGGATTAATTATATACAAAATGGATTACTTACATACATACAAAAGAAAACAGTAGAGACGCGACGTACGTAAGAATTTTTAACTTTAAAAAAATAAATAAATAAATAAATAAATAGTTCGATTCGAAGAAATGAAGGAAGAGGAACGAATTCAATTAAATCTCTGTTTTATTTACGCATACCGTCGTTGTATTTCGTTATTTTCAAGTCTCCACGATATCACTCGAAACGATTTGTGATTTGACTTGAAAAGAAAGGAAAAAGAGAAAAAAAAAATGTCGGGCGAGACTCGACGTTAAAAGGGTGCAAAATCTTTGTAACCCCTCCGATCAATTTAACTAGAATTACTAGAAAAAAATTATTAGAAAATTAATTAGAAGCGATTAAGCAGCACCGATGAAATATAAATATAGGATATATATATGTATAAAATAAAAAAATTTTAATCTCGTGCGTTTCAAAATCGTCACGAATTTTTTTGGACGACCCAATACACACATACAGAGATAGGTCTTTTCAATAAAGAATTTTCGTTGACAAGTTTATAGAAAATTAAAAATAAATTTTATATAATTTCTCGTCCATTCGATCTCTGTAATACGTTGGTGTATACGTAAGTTTGGTCCCGTGCATTTTGGACACCTTGTATTCGTACACACAAACACACATAATATATACATATAAACCTTTCTCTTGTTTCTTCAGCCAAGTACGTTGCACCTGCCGTAGAAATCTACGTACCACCTCCGGCCAGAAAAGCAAGAAACAACGAGTCACGTTCGCAACCTCGAGAAACTTCGATTAATTTTAAAACCGAGGACGGTAACGATAACGATATCACTGTATTACCCTCCACCTCGTCTTTCACGAACGCAAGGTAAGCCATTTAATTGCGAGAAAAAGAGTAGGAGGAGGAGGAGAAGGAGAAGGAGGAAGAAGTTAGAAGAAGTAAACAAAAACAAAAAAATAAGTAGTAACTCTCGTTCCTTCGTTTTTGAATCTCTCGTTTTGGCTCGTTTCATCGATTCTTTGTCGATGGAACGATGAGATCGTTTGAAAAAGTTAATCGATTACGATAATAATAGCAATTTGATTAATTTTTAATGATAAATATTAACCATCCTGAAAAATTGTTCCCGAATTCTGTTTTTCTAATCCTTCCCAATAACTCGTAACCGATATATAATCTCATTCGTTTTTTTTTTTTTAATTTTTATATCAATTTACTTTCAAATCCCTCTTTTTTTTTATATAATTTTACTTTATTCTCGGAATTTTAGTTTTTTCTTTTCTTTCTTTCTTCGTTTCTTCTTTTTTTTTTTTTGAGAGAGTAATTTTATCGCACTTTTTTTTGCCGAACGAAATGATCGTTTAATTTTAAGCGATTAATTTTATTAATTTTAAATTTCCACCGACACTTACAATTTATCCGATTGTTCCGCGAGCCTGTGTACACACGTTAACTTCTTAATTTTGCTTGCAAGAAAAAAGAAACAAAAAAATAAAAAAAAAAAAAAAAAAAAGAGGAAAATAATTCCATTGACCTCGTCGTGTCATTTTACGAAAAAAAAAGTTTTGAAAGGCCTACTTGCGAAGAGGTTAGACATCGATATCTTTAAAAAAAAAAAAAATGAAATGAAATGAAATGAAATGAAATAAAATAAAATAAAAAACGTGATAATCGCGGCTAATCAATTAAATCGGAGCTCTAATAAATTGAAACCTCTCGAAAGACGTCTTTTATTTTGTTTACCGAATCGTGGGGATGGGTAGGGGGTGGGTAGGGAGGGGAAAAAGACGTCGTTGGTCGATTTTTCAATTTTGTCGAGTCGGTTCAAAGAATGCATGTGTTTGTGTGTATATATTTTTTTTTTTTCGAATAACTTTTCAACGGTATCCGATTTCTCTGGTATACATAAATGTATGCAATAATTTATTTGTCCACGAAAGAAAGAAAGAAAGAAAGAAGGAAGGAAAGAAAGTTACCGTTAAACGGTATATAACGTTCGGGTTTTAATGGCCGACAATAAAATTTACGATGCTTCAATATTTCCCTTTTACGACTTTTTAAAATCCCGAGAATTACTTGGTTAATCCCTTACCTTCCCTTCTCGTCCCTCCTCCCCTCTACCCTAAATAAACTTATATTATTATTATCGACCCTTTTCAAATCTCGCTAGAATACCTCACCATCGATCAGAATTATCGAAGGACGAGATATAAAAAGAAAAAAAAAAAGAAAAAATAAATAAAGAAAAATGTATCTCGTTTGGAAAAAAAAAAAATCTCTCACCTCCCCAATTGGATTTTTGGATTAAATTTGTTCTCAAATTTTTAATCGGTTTTTAACGATGGTGTTGATACCTAAGATTAATAAGCAATCCTGGTTTGAATTTAACGGATCACCATTGTCGTCAAAATTGTGTCCTGATTGTACGTAGGGGAGGGAGTGGAGGGGTGGGGGAGGGATACGTGACCGTAGATTTTTTTGGGGGGGGAGGGGGTGGAAAGGAAACAGGAGAAACAGACTGGTGATCAGTTTCATATTCGTGTTTCGTATTCGTTGATACGCATCCTTCTTCTTTTCCCTTTCTTTTCTTTTTTTTTTCTTCTTTTTTTTTTTTTTTCAAGGAATAATAATCGTCAAAGAAGAAGACCAGATCGCGCGGTTTACGTGCCAAGGCATAGAAGGAGCGTGGAGGGTGGTGGAGAAGTCGTCGTAGTTGGTGGTGTTTGTTCGCGTCGTAATCAAGAGGACAATTCTTCATCGCAAGATCCATCGAGATCGACAATAACAACAACAACAACAACAACGGGAACGTCGTCATCGAACAGTAACGTTATTTGCGAGGAACACCAGGAACCACTACGACAACAACAACAACAACAACAACAAGAACGAGATCAACAATTGTTGTCGTCGAAATTGAATAACGTGACCGAACGTTTAACCTCAAATATTATCGAAAGGGATAACACCGATACGAACGACAAGGATCATCATTCGGAGTCGCGTGTTGTTGTTGTTAATGTCGACTCGTCGAAATCTTCGAGCTTAAAAGTTAAAGAAAATACGGTAGAGAAGGAGGAGGTGGAATTGGAGGAGGAGGAGGAGGTTGAAGAAAAAAGGCAAGCGGTAAAACTCATCCTGGAGGAGGTGGAGGTGGTGGAGGAGGTGAAGGAAGGATCGAAAGTTGAACGATTACAAGGTGCTGATACGTCGTCGTTATCCTCGGATAATAATAATAAAAAAGAAGAATTGACGAACGAATTGGAGGAGGAGGAGGAGGAGGATGAGGAGGAGAAGGAGGTGATATTATCGACCGAGGAGTCAATAGAAATATTTACGAACGTGCAAAAATCATCGTCGTCGTTATCGTCGTCGTCCTGCGAAAGGGAAGGTGGACGTTTTAACGATAAAACTTGTAATACCGTCGTAGAAAAAGAAAAAGAAGAAAAAAAATTCGTCGAGTCCGATATCGTCGTTGATGAAGGATCGGTAAAAATGTCGAGAAACGTCGAGGATGGTGGGAGGAGGAGGAGGACGGAGGAGGAGGATGATGAAGAAGAAGAAGAAGAAGGACCAATAAAAGATCTCGAACGCGATCGTAACGTCGAGAATAAAAACGAGAGCAACGGTGCGAACCTAATTAAACCGAATAATAATACGTCGTTGGTATCGCCCGACGTTCTTATAATATCCGACGACAAAATGGAGGAACGACGACCGATGGAGATCGTCAAGGATGTACAGTCGGCGATTAATAACGCGGTAATAGCACCTCCCGAGAAAAAGGCTAAGAAGATCGAACGTGCGAAAAGTAAACCTGCCCCTCCACCCTCGCCACCGATCAAAATAAGTCGGGACGAATGCGACTGGGACAGTTTGTTCGACGACAATGGCGATTGTTTGGATCCGTCGTTGATAGAGGAGGTAAGCGATAATTGTTTGAACGTAAAATTAAATTTTTTTTTTATATATCCATCGATGGCAACGAACGTTGATATAGATTTTTATGATAGATCAGACACAGAATAGAGTGAGAGAGAGAGAGAGAGAGAGATGGGGGGGAGGGGTGGGGTTTACCTCGCGAATACAATAATCATTTTCTTTAGTTAACGTCGGCCGTCGGTGAGGTTATGATTGAACAACCAAAGAACGATTACAAAATCTACAGCAAACAACAAGTCGAGGTCTCGAGCGACGAGTTCGCGCACGTTGTCGAGATTTACAATTTCCCGTCGGATTTTAAGACCAGCGATTTGGCGGCGGTATTTAGCCCGTTCAAAACTGGCGGTTTTGAACTTAAATGGGTCGACGATACCCATTGCCTCGGTGTTTTCAGCAGTCCTCTCATCGGTAAGATCAATTATGTTAGAAGAAAATTTAAAAGAAAAAAAAAAAAATAATAATAAAAAAAATTAACGAACAAATATAATCAAACGCGACCAACGATCGAGCGCAAAATTAATTCTCAATAATAATTATAATAATAATGACGATGATGATGATGATGATGATGATGATGATGTTAATAAATTGAAATAATTTTTGACGAAAGCGGCCGAGGTATTGGCTTCGGAACATCCGTTCGTTAAAACGAGACCCCTGAGCGAAGCCACGTCATTGAGTAAAACGAAGGTAAGAAAGAGCGCTGAATTTTTACGGCCGTACAGAAGCCGCCCGGAAACTTGTGCCGCTTTGGCGAGGAGGTTGGTTACAGGTGCACTTGGTGTAAAATTGGCGACTGCGAGACAGGAACGCGAACACGAAAAGAACGTACTGCGTGAAGCTAAAGGTAAAACAAAACAAAACAAAACAAAAAAAAAAAGAAAGAAAGAAACAACACCACGCCTGCATTGCGCAGTGCTCTATCACTGTACATTTTATATATATTTTTTTATATATAAAATTTTATATATAATATATATATATATATATATATTGGGTCGTTCGGAAAATTCATGACGATAATATTCCAATAATAATAATAATAATAATAATAATAATTTAAATAAATCTATATTAAAATTTAAATCACCCGCGTTTCAAAATCGGCCCCGAACTTTTCGGACGACTCAAAATATATTTTATTACGAGTGGAATCTTTTTTCTTCTTTTTGTTTTTTAATTTTTTTTTTTTTTTTGTTATAGAAAGACAAGTACTTATCTCGTTTTCGTTAACAATTTTTTTTTTTTTTTTTTTTTGATTTTTTTTTTTTTACAGAGAAAAGAAGATTGGCCAATAAACAACGAGAAGATGCTTGGGAAGGTATTATCCCTCAAAAGTAGCATTACCTTCTTTTTTTTAGTGGTCCAATGGATAATTGACAGAATAAGTATATATATATATATGTATATATATGTATATATATGTATATATATATATACACACACACACCTCGTAATCGTATGACCTATACACGTTGCCTCTACGTATTTGTGCCTTACTCATCTATGTTTTTTATCGTAAACAGTAAACACGTACGTAATTTTCGAATCGGAAGGATTACTGATTTAGAAGGGGTGAGAGGGAGGGGTTTTGAATTATAATAACTTCAAGCGATTAGTTTGATAGATGAGTGCGGCATGAGAAGAAGATGTGTCCGTATTAAATCTTTTGTTGTTGTTTTTCTTTCCTTTCTTTTTTCGTCCATCAACGAAAAGAGCGAAAGAAAGAAAACGAGGGTTGGGGTTAGGGGGAGGCGGAAATAATAATAATAATAATAATAATTATTATAATATAAGATACGATACGAAAAGTTGATTTATCGTACTTACATATCATACGAAACATATAAAAAAACGTGGGTGGTTTGCTGAATTCTTTTTTCTGTTATTTTTTTTCGGATGCGTAGTTTTCCGAGTTGTTTTTTTTTTTTACGTACGAATCTCCAAAGGGGGAGAAAAAATGCGACAAAAATTTCAGAGGAATATAATCGTTGAACAATCTCCTCCGATTCGACCACCCCTAACCCCAACCCCCCAACCCCGCACCACAAAAAAAATCGTTCATCGAAACCCCGAACGTTGGTAGAAAATTTTGATGATTCACTAGGAGACGGAGTCCTGTTTACGTTAAAAGTTGCGAAAATGACGGCATATTTGTTATAAGTTTTTACTCCGTGCAATTTTATGAAAGACAATAAAATTAGGATTTTAAGGTATTACGATGAGAATTTGTCGTATACGCGTGTGCTTATCGATTATTATGTATATTAATTATTATATGCGATGGAAGAAAAAGAAAAGAAAAAGTCTTTTTCGAAAGTTACACGATTTGATAAATTGTCAAAATGTATTCGTCGAATTATATATATATATATATAAAAAATAATTATAATATATATATATATATATATATATATATATATATATATATATATATATATATATATATATATATATATATTGTAAATTAATTCCGTTAGAAAGCAAACTGTTTTTTACTTTACGCCTGTTGAATAAGAATGTTGAGAATCGACGCACAGTCACGATGTTTATGAATACCATAGATTTTCAAAAGAAACACAACAATAGATTGTATTTTTATATACAATTGTTACAAATAAAAGAAGGTCATATATAATACCACCAAATCCTCTAGTCAATGTATGGTGAGAAAGTGTTACCTTATTAAATATATATTTATATATATATATACATATATATGTATATGTCTATATATATATATATATGTATATATATAAACATATTACGTGTTACGTTTTCAATCTGTCATACCTCGCGACAGAGAAAATTTATTGGAATAAAGTTATTTTGCGTATTGGTAGCTACGACGCATGGTTCTTTATTATTGCCTCCTTCATGCACGATATAAAAAAATTTATACGCATATGAACACGATGATATAGCAGAACGTAATTTACTTTTACTTTCTTTCCTTCTTATTTCCATGAAATAACAATCCTAATGGACTCTCATCGTTTTATATATATATATATATATATATATATATATATATATATATATATATACATATACGTATATGTACACATTGTTTATTTACCATTTGCCACCTTTCTTCTTTTTCTTTTGTTGAACTTTGCGTTGTTGTTGACGTGGTCCAGACACTTCGACGGCAGTATTATGTCGAGGATTAGGAGAAGATTTGGTATTGGCCGGCATTTTCGTAATATCACTGAAACGTTAAATAATCAAAGATTGGCCGGTCGTTCTTAATTATTTTCAAGAAAAAAAATTTCATCTCGTAAGTAATTATTATTTACGTACTATAGATCGCTTGCACCGGTTGCAGCACCTTGAGTGCCCTTCATTGCGGCATCTCGATTTCTTCTATCTCGTTTCTTCCTGAAATTACTACGTTCGTGCTTTGGTAACCATCTTTCGGGATCGGGAATAACATTAGGATCGTAGTTCTTCGGTAATTTTCCTTTACGCTTGCGAGTTTTATGTTTCTTTAATGTCTGATCCACGACGGGTTTACTATACGTAGAAAATAAATGCTTTGATATACGATCATAAGATTCGTGCTATAATATGAATAAAGTTTTAATGACGACAAACGATGTAATTAAAAATTACAAACCCTGGCGAAGGTTCTACTTTCTTTCGGATAACTTTTGTACCAATGACCCAATTGCTACTTTCTAATGCGTCGACGTCAGTCGTCTCTGCAAGATCGTGCAGCGGTGGTAACCTTTTGTACAAAAGGTGAGCTTTCTCAGGACAAAATTGTACATAGGCCACTACTAATTGCGCTAGAGTTTTTGTATCGGATGGAGACGCGTCTACTAATTCCTGCAATACGTCAGCGGCAACCTGAATTTCTCCACCTCGTAGATAAAAGTTAGCAGCTTGTCGCCATAAATCGCCTAAATTTGTTGTGGTCGCCTAAAAGTACAAAATCAATGTTTTTTGTTGTAACGATTTATGCGTCAAACGCTGGCTCGTTTAATTAATATTCGGTTTTCTTCAAGCTTTATACCTTATGTTTCTTGTAATAATTTACTGCATTCTTCAATGCAGCTGACGCTCTATCCCTATTATCGTCTGCCATATGAAGAGTAACGAGCGCGCTGACTACGCCAGGCAACGATCTATCGGCTTCAGACAAATTTTCGAGTATATTAATGGCCCCTTTTCTTTCGTTATGACTCAAAAGAAGTTGTACTGCAACTAGTTTCATTTGCAATTCCTTTTCGACAGTTGCATTCTCCAATAACAACCTAGCTGCCTCTTGGGCTTTACCATCCTTGCTAAGTTGAATAGCTTTCACAATCATTGCATCTGCTGCCAATGCCGGATAATCTTTTGCAAGTTTATTGCACAACGTTTGACATTGTTCTCCCTAATAGACAAATATTAATTCATAATGTATAGCAACATAACTAAAGTATATGTTGAATAAAACTTTTTGTTAATTGCTTCTCTCACCTGATCAGTATATAAGGATAACAAACATTGATTGTATGCTATAATTCTCCTTTGCCTTGAAGTCAACTTATGCTCCAAATTTTCGTGCGTGGCACTTTTCATTCTTTTCTTGCTATCGAACACGTTTTGATCTTTGTTCAAACATACGAGATTATTGTTCGCCACGGCAACTAGAGCAATGTCATCCGGCTTTGATTTCAAAGCGGCTGTATATAAAGTTTGAGCTTCTTTCTCACGTCCCATGAGTTGCAAGCAACATCCGAGTTGTACTCTGATAATACCAAGTTCATTTTCTATTTCTTCCTCCGTAGCTCCATCCTCTTCTAAACCTTCCTTACACATTTTTTCTGCTGTTTTTAGTTTTTTTTCGGCTTCTACCAATGTATTCTTGTCGTTTAAACTCCCATGGGCAATCAATTGACAAGCTGCGTTATATGTTAACTCGTAAGTATCTTCTTGCAATGATGGAAGTTCTATAGGCTGAAGAATTATATCAAATAAGGTTGAATCGATTGAATAAAGCCACTGAATATTTTCATATATAATATTCTTCCGATACTCACTGAATTTTCAATCGTCAAATTCACAAGAACTGCAGCTAAATTAGTCTCTCTCTCGTCTGCATATTCGTCGTCCGAATTTTTTATAATGTCTCTGTAAATGGCGAAACATTCCTCGTATTTTTCTAGTCTATATAATATTTGTGCCTTCAATTCTTTTACTTTTAAAGTAGGATTTTGTATACCCTCTACGACCTTCAAAGCTTCTGCTACCTGATTTAAACGATAGAGGCAATAAGCTTTCTCAAAGTCAAGATTTCTGAAAAAAGATTTCATAATATTTATGCATAATTATTTTCTATCCATGTAAAAATATCAAATATAATTATAAGTAATTTCCATACATTGCCAATTTTTGATTTTTTGTAATTAATTGCAATCCTTCATTGAACTTAGATAACTGGATCAAACAAATAACTTTACAATGAAACGCAGCTTCTTCATCTTGCGTAATGCCTAGAACTAAGATTACAACAAAAAATAAGAATATAACACGTAGCTTCAAAAAAATATTTGTTCCTACAGATACTGATAATAATTAACTGAACAAAATATTTATACGGTAGTTGGTCTGTTAATAATAACATGCGTAATATAAGTGTTGTCAAAAGAAAGAACAAAGGTTATGTTTTGTATAAATACTAAATATTGTCTCATATAACTCTATATTTATACAATTCTAATGGTATGCGATAATTTGTGTTGTACCTACTTCTATTAGCAGTTTTCAATGCTCTTTCGTATTCTCCATTTTGCCCTAATTTATTTAATTCCCCGTATAACCCAGAAATATTGCCTTCCTTTGAAGTCATATTGTCCACTTGACAACTATGTCAACGTGGAACTTACGATGAATAGGATTGGATAGATTAAAGAATGGGAATATGATTTTTCGAAAGTATTAAATAATAATGAATCGTTCAATAATTTTTTAATAATTTATATATATAAAAAAAAGGAATATTCGCACGTAGTTGTATTTTAATTCTATACATACATATGCATAATCATTATACATATTACTCACATACATACGATATATATAGGAATATATATATATATATACACATATAGATATATATACACATATATATTGTATAAAAAATGTTTACATATATGAACACAATGATCACCAAAGATAATTTGTTCTTTTTTTTTTTCATATTATTTCTGTGAAATAAGATCCCTATTGAACTTCCATTGTATATATAAATATATATATATATATATATATATATATATATATACACATACACACATATATATACAATGGTTGCATACATTGTTTATTTACCATTTGCCACCTTTCTTCTTTTTCTTTTGTTGAACTTTGCGTTGTTGTTGACGTGGTCCAGACACTTCGACGGCAGTATTATGTCGAGGATTAGGAGAAGGTTTGGTATTGGTTGGCATTTTCGTAATATCACTGAAACGTTAAATAATCAAAGATTGGCCGGTCGTTCTTAATTATTTTCAAGAAAAAAAATTTCATCTCGTAAGTAATTATTATTTACGTACTATAGATCGCTTGCACCGGTTGCAGCACCTTGAGTGCCCTTCATTGCGGCATCTCGATTTCTTCTATCTCGTTTCTTCCTGAAATTACTACGTTCGTGCTTTGGTAACCATCTTTCGGGATCGGGAATAACATTAGGATCGTAGTTCTTCGGTAATTTTCCTTTACGCTTGCGAGTTTTATGTTTCTTTAATGTCTGATTCACGACCGGTTTACTACAAGTAGAAAATAAATGCTTTGATACACGATCATAAGATACGTGCTATAATATGAATAAAGTTTTAATGACGACAAACGATGTAATTAAAAATTACAAACCCTGGCGAAGGTTCTACTTTCTTTCGGATAACTTTTGTACCAATGACCCAATTGCTACTTTCTAATGCGTCGACGTCAGTCGTCTCTGCAAGATCGTGCAGCGGTGGTAACCTTTTGTACAAAAGGTGAGCTTTCTCAGGACAAAATTGTACATAGGCCACTACTAATTGCGCTAGAGTTTTTGTATCGGATGGAGACGCGTCTACTAATTCTTGTAATACGTCAGCGGCAACCTGAATTTCTCCACCTCGTAGATAAAAGTCAGCAGCTTGTCGCCAAAAATCGCCTAAATTTGTTGTGGTTGCCTAAAAGTACAAAATCAATGCTTTTTGTCGTAACCATATATGCGTCAAACGCGGGCTCGTTTAATTAATATTCGGTTTTCTACAAGCTTTATACCTTATGTTTCTTGTAATAATTTACTGCATTCTTCAATGCAGCTGACGCTCTATTCCTATTATCGTCTGCTATATGAAGAGTAACGAGCGCGCTGACTACGCCAGGCAACGATCTATCGGCTTCTGACAAATTTTCGAGTATATTAATGGCCCCTTTTCTTTCGTTATGACTCAAAAGAAGTTGTACTGCAACTAGTTTCATTTGCAATTTCTTCTCGACAGTTGCATTCTCCAATAACAACCTAGCTGCCTCTTGGGCTTTACCATCCTTGCTAAGTTGAATAGCTTTCACAATCATTGCATCTGCTGCCAATGCCGGATAATCTTTTGCAAGTTTATTGCACAACGTTTGACATTGTTCTCCCTAATAGACAAATATTAATTCATAATGTATAGCAACATAACTAAAGTATATGTTGAATAAAACTTTTTGTTAATTGCTTCTCTCACCTGATCAGTATATAAGGATAACAAACATTGATTGTATGCTATAGTTCTCCTTTGCCTTGAAGTCAATTTATGCTCCAAATTTTCGTGCGTGGCACTTTTCATTCTTTTCTTGCTATCGAACACGTTTTGATCTTTGTTCAAACATACGAGATTATTGTTCGCCACGGCAACTAGAGCAATGTCATCCGGCTTTGATTTCAAAGCGGCTGTATATAAAGTTTGAGCTTCTTTCTCACGTCCCATGAGTTGCAAGCAACATCCGAGTTGTACTCTGATAATACCAAGTTCATTTTCTATTTCTTCCTCCGTAGCTCCATCCTCTTCTAAACCTTCCTTACACATTTTTTCTGCTGTTTTTAGTTTTTTTTCGGCTTCTACCAATGTATTCTTGTCGTTTAAACTCCCATGGGCAATCAATTGGCAAGCTGCGTTATATGTTAACTCGTAAGTATCTTCTTGTAATGATGGAAGTTCTATAGGCTGAAAAATTATGTCAAATAACGTTGAATCGATTGAATAATGCCACTGAATATTTTCATAAATAATATTCTTCCGATACTCACTGAATTTTCAATCGTCAAATTCACAAGAACTGCAGCTAAATTAGTCTCTCTTTCGTCTGCATATTCGTCGTCCGAATTTTTTATAATGTCTCTGTAAATGGCGAAACATTCCTCGTATTTTTCTAGTCTATATAATATTTGTGCCTTCAATTCTTTTACTTTTAAAGAAGGATTTTGTATACCCTCTACGACCTTCAAAGCTTCTGCTACCTGATTTAAACGATAGAGACAATAAGCTTTCTCAAAGTCAAGATTTCTGAAAAAAGATTTCATAATATTTATGCATAATTATTTTCTATCCATGTAAAAATATTAAATATAATTATAAGTAATTTCCATACATTGCCAATTTTTGATTTTTTGTAATTAATTGCAATCCTTCATTGAACTTAGATAACTGGATCAAACAGATAACTTTACAATGGAATGCAGCTTCCTCATCTTGTGTAATGCCTAGAACTAAGATTAAAAAAAAAAAAAGAGAGAGAGGATAAGATTATAAATCATGGCTTGGAAAATATTTACATTGAAAGAAACTCTAATAATAGACTGCTGAACAAAGTATTTTGTTCTCGAACCGTTAATAACAACAAATGTCAAACGAGTGTTTCCCAAGAGGAAGGAACATAGGTTATGTTTTGTATAATTACTAAATATTGTCTCATATAACTCTATATTTATACAATTCTAAAGGCATGCGATAATTCGTGATGTACCTACTTCTATTAGCAGTTTTCAATGCTCTTTCGTATTCTCCATTTTGCCCTAATTTATTTAATTCCGCGTATAAAGCAGAAATATTGTTCTCCTTCGAAGTCATATCGTCCACCTGACAAATGCGACAACGTGGAACTTGCAATGAGTAGGATTGGATAGAGTAAAAAATGAGAATATTATCTTCCAAAATTATTAAATAATCATAAATCCCTCGATAATTTTTTAATAACTTATATATATATATATATATATATATATATATATATATATATACATATATAAAAGAAATGATTGCAGAGAATAGTACTTTAATTATTTATTTTTAATTATTTTATTTCACTTATCATATCGCAACGCGTTGGTATTGGCTTCGATTATCAACATACATACATACATACATACATACATACATACTTGAGAATTATTCCTTATTATATATACATAGATAGTTGTTTCAGTCGAGAGATACACGAGTTCAATGTTTAATTAAAAAGAAATCTAAGAAAGGCGGAGCGTTCTTGGAGGTAGGGATCTCAAAAAAAAAAGAAGAAAAAAAAAAGAAAAAGGAAAATAAGAAAGGAAAAAGACACAATATATTTACTTTTTTGTTAAAATTATTGCTTTATTTGTAAAACGTTTCAAAAGATAGTCATATCGTAATTTTATCGTCCCGTCTCTGTGGATTCATTTAATTATTGACCTTTTCTCGTATGCTCGACAATTACAATATTATCGATCATTCTCGATTTATATTTAATTCAATAAAGCCAATTTCTTGTTATCCACGAAACACTTCATCAGTTTACCTCCCTTCTGGCATTCGGTGGCGCCCTCTGGAAAATAACAATGTCGTTAACCATTGTCGTACGTCGCGTCCGAAACGAAATAACAGAAAAAATAAAAGCGAACTGAAATCAAATTGAGAATGAGATAAGAAGCGAAAAGAAAAAAGAAGCGATAAAAAAAAAAAAAAAAGAAAAAAGAAGTAGAAATGGGTAAGAAAGCGTACACATCTATCATCGCGCGTTTACGTTTCGATCACGATTTATATAAATAATATTTATATAAATACTCACCGACGCTTTTACATTTCTGAAAGACTTCTTCAACTTTGTCCTCTGGCAGACTCTCCGTCAGTCTAACTCGTAGAATTGCCTCGTCAAGATTACCCTCGGGACTAAACTGTTACGAGTAATGTCAAATTATCAATGATTTTGTTCCTTTTTTTCTTAGTTTTTTTTTTTTTTTTTTTTTTAATTATTATTTTATTTTTTATTTTACTTTTACGGCATCCTAAGAGTATACTTACAATGCCCAATTTCTTTACGAAGCAAGCAGCAAAGCAGGCTAATTTTTCGTCGTCCTCGGCGACATTGCCGTTCTTTGCATTTTCAACGACGGCTATTAAAACGTTTCAATAAAAGTAAATTTTTTATGTTAATATCATATATACATATATATTATATTTTATTTATAACGTAAACATTAATTTTTTATTTCGCACAAGTATAAGCGTAAAATTATTTTATTAAAAAATTCGATTATAAATATATATATATATATATTTCTTCGAGAGATTTAGATAGAAAAATTAAATTGTAGAGAAAATTCAATGAAGTTATACGAAAGAGAAGGAAAAAAAAAGAAAAAGAAAAAACAAATATTCCATAACAGTTAAAAAATAAATGTAATAATCGATATTTTGGACTCGGATCGTACATTTAATTTTGTGAAATAATTAACAAAACTTATTTGATTACCAGGATCGGCACCGGATTCGGTTATACATGATTCCTTATATAACTTAAGTTTAGCCTTCTGTTCGTCGGTTAATCCCTATAACATATTCAATAATATAATATCAAAGATGTTGTTTAAATGTAAGAAAAAATAAATAAATAATAGCAATAATAATAATAAAATAATAATAATAATAATAATAATAATAATAAGACCAAGAAGAGGATGAAGATGAAGAAAAAAAATAGTTATACCCATAATCGTTTCGAGTTATCAAAAGAGCGTGTATGACTTTGGGTATCTAAGAAAATATAAAATGTAAGAAGAAGAAGAAGAAGAAGAAGAAGAATAAAAAAAGAAATTATCTTACCAAAGTTCCAACGACGAGAGCAAATGTTAAAGCAACGATGAACTTCATGTTGATGGTTTACTCGAGATCGAGGTCGGAAGTTTACTGAACGATCGTCGAATCTTCTCTTCTCTTTTTATACCAAAGAGCTCGATCATAAATCCTATAATCGTCGAATACGCGCTGCCTTCCTGAAGTCTTTAGTGGGGATGTACGTATCTTGGAAGGAAAGAAAGAAAGAAAGAAAAAAAAAAAATATCCATCGGTGAATTATCTTTCGAATATTTTATTTTTACAAAAAAAAGAAAAGGAAAAAAAGAGAAGAAAAAAGAAAAGAAAAAAGAATGGCTATCTTACGGCATTTCCGTTTTTATTTTCATATATTATTTACCATCGTCCATTCTTATAATTGTTCGTACCTAGTAATGCGGATATATAATTAATACTTACCCATTATATTCCCCTCGAAGGTTAATTACAAATGACGGATTTAACTCACGAAGGCGGGTCCCTTAAACCCAATGTCTTCTCCCCCTTACCCCCTCACCCTTCTTTTCATTCATCACGATCATCGTAAGAGACAATATTAATTTATATTACGTTATAATAATAAATTTCATTTTGAATATTTTTCACGGACGATATATATATATATATTTATATAAATTAGATGATATAGATATATATATATATATATATATATATATATGTAAATATATTTATATAAATTAGATGATATATATATATATATATATATATATATATAAATTTTATTTCTTATATTTATTTTATTATTATTCATATTTGTGACTACAATCGAATTTGATCAACGTATATTTCTCTTATTCTCATTGTCATTATCATTACTCGCACGAACAGTTGAAGACATGAAAAAAAAAAATATATATATATATATATATATATATATATATATTGTAACGTAAATGATTTTTATTTTAGTCATCTCGGAGGGATCAACGAATTTCTAATGTCTCTCGTTAAGGTCAAATACGTCACTGATTAAGTATATATCTATGATTTGCAGAGTGAATCATTTCTGTGATTGATTTCATATATATATATATATATAAAAGAAAAAAAAAAAAATATGTTATACATATATAAAGTTGATAAAAGAGTTTTTCATTTATCTTTGACGATCGTTAAAAGATCAATGGAGATCGTTAAAAGTGTAGTTTTAATGTTCTCAATATATCTTTACGCAACATCTACGTTTCCGGTACAAATAACGAATCTCATATATAGTAACACTTTGACCACCGACAAAAACTATGTTTCGTATTTATTGAATACATTATTAGTAAAAGGCTGCTCTATCAGGTTCACCTTGAGAACATCGACCAATCGATGTTTGAATAACATTGATTGGTACTTCTTAAATATATAACATCTTTTTATTATTTATTCGTTTTATATGATATAACACGAGATAGTTATTATTGATGCTTATCGATGAAATAGAAAAAAGAAAAAATAGAAAAAAAAAAAAGGATTAAACATTTTACATGATGTAGCACAATATCAATGTATTTGTAACTCGTAACTCCGCTTTCATATTCGTTGTAATATTTTATTATTGTTTATTCTCACAAACTTCGAACCATTGATAAATAAAATGTAACATCGTTATGATCGTTTATCTTTGAACAGTCGAATCCTAATGTGATTTTTATTATTCGTTAAAAAAAAGAAAAAGAAGGAAGAGTAGATCAATAACAAAACAGTTTTTTTCTCCTTTTTTTTTCTTTTTTTTATTTTGAATCAAATAATAGCCGCAAGGAGGAAACGTGTATGAAATACGTGGAAGCGAAGAATTAATTAATTAATTAGAAATGGCGCGTTTCACGTTTGCTGATAAGTCATCGTTGATTTTATTAGAGAGAAAAATGTTCGGTATAATCGTTCATACCGATAATTCCTTCGCAAATAAGTTGTATAAAGCGTATTGGCATTATCATCCATTTAATTGGAACTTAATTACCTCAACGATTTTCATTATTGACGAACTTTGAGGACGATCTTTTTTCAGAGGACGTAATTATTAAAAAAAAAAAAAAAAACAACGAGCCGATCGTATTCGATTTTGTATAGACTTCATTTTACAAAAATTATTACGTAGAATTGATTTTTTAATGGTTTTCGAGGAAAACATTTATAAACGATTAAAAAGATATATACGATGTCGATGCGCGCGCGCGCATGCGTCTATGTTCCGTGCATCGTGCATGCGTTTACGCGTACACAATTAATTAATTAATTAATTAATATAAAATGAGATATTAAGATTAAAAATAAATATATTAATATATTAATATTAATTTATAAAAATATACAAATTAATTAATTAATTAGTATTATCATTTTGCCGATGATAATAGTCATTGGTAAAAGTTCACTAGCGCACTCTATATTGAAAAATGGAAAATAATTTGAGTTATCTACAGTTACCTACAGTAGGTAATACGAAATCTATCCTTGCGAAGGAAGTAAACTTAATTTCTCTCGAATAAGATTTTTCTGTTGTAAGTTGATAAAACAAATGTGTATTATTTTTTTTTCCAAAGTTTCGGGGCTCCGTTATGTGTCCTCTTACAATGCGATAATATCTTATTTTTTCTTTTCGTTTTCTTAATTCTTTTTTTTTTTTTTTTAATTCACGTTCAACACATTTTCAAAATTTATTTCATTTACACGTATTTCGTCATAAAGTGAAATTTTAATAAAATGCCATCAAGGGCAAAGTGCATAAACATAATGCCATTCCAAGATACTCAATACAACTGGACGGACGATTTACCTGTTTGTAAACAATCAGGTATGTGTTTAAAAGACAATTTTCTCTACTTCGTCGCCCGTTTTCTTTTCATTTTAATCAACACTGTACCTCGATTTTTATTCGATCAATATACTTGTGTTTATTAATAGGATTTTAGTGTATTCTAATTATTGATTTGACATGCAATAATAAGTGTTAAGCCAATACGTTATACGTTCGACTTGGTTTATGCATCGAGATGATAATGTTAAGATATAAAATGGGAAAGAAAACAATTATTGTCGTTTAGGCGTAGGATTTTCTACGAATCAAATTTACCGTGAAGATGGATATCGCCAAGAGGAACATCCGTTTGAAGATCGTAGCTTTCATTGTAAATACGACGATACCACTTTCCTTTATGGCGTATTCGATGGTCACGAAGGGACAAAAGCTGCCAATTTTGCTATGCAACGAATGGCGGCAGAGATTTTACTTGGACAATTAACTGGCAAGTCCACAGACGAGGAGGTGAAGGAAGTTCTTAGGTATATATTAAAAATAATCACCTGAAGAATATAATTCTATTTATTTTTCTTTTTTTTTTTTTTATTATTATTATTTTTACTCGTCATATTTCAGACAAGCATTTATATCGGTAGAGCGTGGATATTTGGATTCTATAGGTGATTTATTGGCGGAACGTACCAGTTTACAATTTGATATTCCAGATGGATTGAATTCTTACGAAACTTATCAAAAATTTCCTCACTTGGTTAGTGATGTCTATCTCATTTTATTTAAAGATAATATTCCAATATAGATTAATACATATATGTATGCAAGTTATTCGTTAATAGGTAGACAAGTTAAATTCGTTAAATTGTGAATTATCGGCTGGAACAAGCGCGGTGGTCGCGCTTGTATACGGTGGCAGATTGTACGTTGCCAATGTCGGAGACAGCAGAGCCCTTTTGTGTAAAACGGATGATAATCAAGTATTAAGAGTTATCCAGCTAAGCGTCGATCATGATTTACGTAACGAGGATGAACTTCTGCGCTTATCGCATCTCGGTTTGGATACCGATTCCATCAGGCAAGGTGCGTTCATTATAAACACGGCGGACACGTACGTAAAAAAGAAAAGAAAAAAAAGAAATGTATACGTTTCTATACGTACTATAACAAATCTGTTTCAGAAAAATTATTAAGAGCTGTCAATGATATTTAAGGTTCTCACCTTGGAAATCAAGAAAATACACGTTGTCTTGGAAATTATCTTGTTAAAGGTGGATATAGAGAATTTGAAGAGCTATCGTCTGCTAAAGCAGAACCAATTATAGCGGAACCAGAAATTCATGGAGGAATAGAGTTGGACGATTCCTGTAGATTTTTGCTGCTAATGTCTCGTGGGCTTTATAAATCGTTGGAAGAGGCAACGGGGACCGATCAAGTTAATAAAGAATTGGCTCTCATGGCCGTCGAACAGGTATTAAAATGTGACAATTTATATAATATCTTGGAAGATTCTTTTATATATATATATATATATATATAAAAATAATCTTTATGTACATATTATGTATATATATTTATATATATAAATATTAAGTACAAATATAAGATCTAATAAAAAAAAAAATTTTAGTTTCGCGTACAGTCAACATTGACGGGTGTCGCACAGGCTGTAGTTGATAAAATTGTAAGAATTCATCACGACGTTAATATGAGTAACACGCAAAGTACATTGACCACCGGTAAAAGAGACGACATTACTCTGCTCGTGAGAAATTTCAATTTTCCATTACCGCACGCCTTGAAGAGTCCAACCGGACAGGCGGTCAGATTCAATCCAATAGTTCAAACGGCACCAGTAGGCACTTTAACTGACAACGACGATTGTTCAAATACGAGTTCGGTCGTTATGGAAACGAATTTTGATATATCAACGAGCGAAACGTCGACTGCATCCGACGTAACCTCTTCAAGCGGCAGACCAACGGATAGAAACGCGAGAATAAAGGCTTACGTTAATTTTTCCGAATATTTTGAAAATGTTGAGAAAAGAAGAAAGGAGGGAACATTGCCAGAAGGAATAAATTTTTAGTATTATATAAAATAAATTTTCGAATACAATTATCTTCGATATACATATACATATACATACATATATATATATATATTTATGTTACTAATAATAGCTTTGTATATCGCTTGCCGTATAATATTTTTTGTTTTTCTTTTCTTTTTTTCCGTGTTCATTTTATTTCATTTTATTTTATTTTATTTTATTTTATTTTTTTTCTTTTCTTTTCCTCGTTTTTCCTTATAAAATGTACCATGAACGAAATACAGGAATTTTCGTATACTTATTTGCTAAATTATTTATTTTCTTGCACAAGTGATCGATCTCGTTTGTATATAGATTTATAATGATTAATATCGAACGTTGTTTTGTGAACGGTTGATTTTGATGGGGGAAATCGTTTGCGTTCGTGTAACAGGAGGTGGTAAAAATAGGACAAAACTTTTACAACAGTCTCTCGGTATATGACATTATTTTGAGCATGATCTAGAAAACGAAAGGAAGAAAAGAAAGAAAAAAAGAGAGAGAGAGAGATAGAGAAAGATCACAGAAATAATTTCCATCCTTTACCGTTTACTAGAATATCAATTTTATCGACTTGCAAGAACACCGTTCGTAATAAAAAAAAAAAAAAAAAAAAAAAAATAATAATTTGTGATAAAAAAAAAAAAAAAGAACCCGTTGACATTAAATATCTAAATAAATTTATCCGACGATTTAATTCAAAAAGAAGAGAGAGGGGGAAAAGAAAGAGAGAAAGAAAGAAAGAAAAAGAAGGAGGAGGAGGACATATTCTTTCACAGATATTTAGTCGGCATTGTTTTTAATCTTTCGAACGCGGCCTTCTCGAGACACTCCCTGTGATCGGGATGTGCTATCTGAATCAATGCATTTGCTCTTTGACGTAACGTTTTACCGAACAATTGAGCAATACCGTGTTCCGTAACGACGTAATGAACGTGTGCTCTCGTAGTAACGACTCCGGCACCTATAATAATCGAACGATTAAATCCAATAATTATTCGTTCGGTTTTTCTACGAATTAAAATATCTATAAATTAACGTTTTTACGTTCGATAAAACTTACCGAGTTTTAATACCGCTTGTATCTTGCTCTCTCCCTTGCTCGTAATAGAAGGGAACGCTATAATGGCTTTACCTCTCCCGTCTTGGCCCAATGCAGCGCCTCTTATAAAATCAAGTTGACCGCCAAAACCGGAATACATTTTACATCCCAAACTATCCGAACATACCTGTCCGGTAATGTCCATCTCGATGCAAGAATTAATCGCTGTCATTCTTGGCTGCATGGCTATCACGCGCGGATCGTTCACGTAATTGATCGCGAGCATTTCTGTTTCAAAAAGAAAAAAAATCATAT
>OU427012.1:1939391-1951891 GCA_911387935.1 Dolichovespula saxonica
TCATTTTGGGTTGTCTGGCAACTATTTTGGGATCGTTAACGTAATCCACCATTAACATCTCTGTAAAAGGGAAATATTTTTAAAACGACGTGTAAATGATTAATAAAAAAAAAAGAAAAAATATTTGCTCGTGACATACCTATGAAAGGATTATCGTTCATAAATTCATACAATTTTTCTGTGCCGATACAGAACGATCCTACGATGCGACCTTTGTGCATGGTTTTTTGGTTATTCGTGATGCATCCTCTTTTAACTAGTTCCAATACGCCGTCACTGAACATTTCACTGTGAATACCTAGATCCTTGTGATTAGTTAGATTCGATAGGACAGCATCAGGTATGCTACCGATACCCATTTGTAAAGTGGCACCGTCTAAAACTAAATTTTCAGCGATATTTTTGCCGATTTGTTCTTCCTCCTTCGATGGTTTCTTCGCCGGATGCATTGGCAATTGCACGTCATGTTGTACGGCGTAATCTATGTGACTGATATGTATTATACCATCCCCGAATGTCCTCGGCATATGTTTATTTACCAATGCTGCGAAGCAAAATGAAATTATTATATCCCTTATGTCGGTATAACGCTTGTCAACGTGGGTGGTCGATTAAAAAATTTTTGACAAAAAAATTTACCTACGATATATTTGGAATTACTCATAGCGGAGCGCACGCAGTCTACACTGGTTCCAAGAGAACAATAACCATGACAATCCGGCGGGCTTACATGGATCAGAGCGATATTGGGCTTTATGTATCCCTGCTTAAATAACTTTGGAATTTCATGTAGATATATAGGAACGCAATCTGCATTACCCTGATTAACTGCACTCCTTACATTGCCACCAATGAATAAACTCACGGATCTAAAATGCTCTATGTACAAATGAAGTTTTCCTTAGATCATCAAGGCGCTATATCTCTCGTTACATTTAGCTTAACACTTTTTTTATTTATTTATTTATTTTTTTTTTTTCTTACTGATGACGATTCGCAAATATTTCAATGAGTCTTTAAATACTAAAGTTCTCGAATAACTCGATATGAATTGTATATTTTTTTTTTTTTTTTTTTTTTTCTGTAAGAATAACTACGATCCTGTCAGCTTCATACTTGCGTTCTCTGGTTTAGAAAATGGTGCGGGTCCTTCGAGATGCATGTGATACAAACGTACATTTCTCACGTCGCACCGCACTCCATAGTCTGTCATTGCTCTTACCAACTCAATGGGTGTAGCTGCTGCTCCTTGGATAAACACTATCTGATCTATATAGAAAAAAAAAAAAAATATATATATATATATATATATATATATATATATATATATATATATATAAGTTAGATTAATTTCATTGACTAGATACAAATATTGATCTAATGACATCTATTTTAACGAAGTAAGTGAAAGCGTATCCTCATTTAAATCTACAAGGTGTATGTGATACAAAATATATTACGTAATAACATTGAATTTGGAGTATACGTTTTACAAAATTTACATTAAGTCAATACACAATTGTAACACACTTATCGAGACGTTTAATAATATTTTAATGAGAGCATAGAACTTTGACGTTCGCATACGTACGATTTCATGCATATTTATGTGTAGGTACCGACGACGTATATGTGTCAAGGTTCGGTACGATCATTTACGGAACAAAAATAGATATATACACAATTTTCTACTATTAAGTCACTGTACGTCACACTCGAAATAATATTATTACAATTCGTTCGAGCAAAAAAAAAAGAAATTATTTTATAAATTCGAAACCCGTAAATTAATCGATTCTTAACACGTCGAACGAAATTTTGCAATTTTGTTTCGGTAATATAAGGATTTTTTTTTTTTTATTATATTTTCCCGTTAATAGTTAATCAATATAGACACAGGTGTGAGATATTTGTTGATTTTTCTGGGTACATCCCCATTCTCTTTTCTCTCTCTCTCTCTCTCTCTCTCTCTCTCTCTCTCTCTCTCTCTCTCTCTCTCTCTCTCTCTCTCTCTCTCTCTCTTTATATGTATATATATATACATATATGAATATATGTTTCTATATTTTATATGTATATATATATATATATATACACAAAATCATATTTCTATAAACACCCACACACAAGCACGTACACACGTACGCGCACACAACTACTAAATATTTATATATATATATATATATATTTACTTATTTATTTATTTTATTATTTTATTATTTATTTAGCTCGAAATATTAAATACGAATAAATAAAAGCTCGTATATATAATAAACATCAACGTCTTTGATACACTTATGAACAAAACTTACGTAACGCAATAAGGCGTTCATAAAATCCAATCGTAAAGATTGTTTTCATAAACAAAAAAAAAACAATAAAATACAAATAAAATAAAAACAATCTAATTTTTATTGCCTTGTCAACGTTCGACGTACGAATATGTAGAATATAATTTGTTATAATAATAATGATGATAATAATATTAATAATAACAATAATAATAATAATAATAATAATAATAATAATAATAATAATAATAATAATAATAATAAAGGAAGGGAAGAAAAAATTATTAGGAGAGCATATTTTCTTAATGGTTAATCGTTTTCAATTGACCGGATATATATATATATATATATACATATATAGACGCTATAAAACATTGAATCTTCTATTACAAGCCTCCATTGCCATCGCCCGATCAAAATACATACACACACACATATATATGTGTAACATATGATACGCGTTACGTTAGATTTTCTATTCTACTCTTCATCCATCATAATCGTATACGTATACTCTTCAAACAAATAAATTATGTGTATATATATATATTATAAAAAAAGAAAATAAAAATTAATTAATTGAAATGAAACAATGAAAATTATTGTAAGCAAAAGAGAAAAAAGAAATTAGAATTATATATTACGAATAAATAAAATTCTTTGTTTTCTTTTTTTCCCCCCAAAGTATTTCGAGAATTAGATTAAATTGCGCCAATTAAAGTCCGATTTGCGCGTAAGATTAGGAAAAAATTTGTCTCGATCTTTCGAGTAAAAAAATATATTTTTTCATCTTTATTTATTTGTATCAACAATGCGAGATAAAAATAGAAATCAAAATATTTGTGTATTAGGAGATATAAATAATGATGACCTTCATCGATCTTTTTATTTCTTTCCTTTTTTTTTTCTCGTTTTACCGACATATAAAAACTTCTTAAATAGTTTCAATTTATTACTATTTTTTTTTAATGATTAGTTCACGATTAATTAGATAGATTAACGTAAAACGATAATGAAATCTTATATTATTCCAAAAAAAAAAAAAAAAAAAAAAAAAAAATGAATTGCGAAGTAATTTGACTTCAAATGGAATAGTGAACTTGTTCGAGATAGTGTAACAAACAGCATGTGATAATAATGTTTTTTTCCCTCTCTGTCTCCTCTCTCTCTCTCTCTCTCTCTCTCTCTCTCTCTCTCTCTCTCTCTTTCTATCTCTTTTCCCTCCTCGTTTCTTTTCTTCGAGCTTCTTATCAAGGCGCATGTAAATACGTCCATTAATCTTTTCTTTAATTATATCCAACTTTATCTTAAAGTAAAGTAATACAACAATAAATGAAGGAGGCGTAAATTTTGAACGAAACTAATAAATCGTTGATTGAAAGAGGATTGGACATTTAAAAGTACGTATTAAAGATAAAGAGAAATAAAAAGAAAATAAGAATAGGAAAAGACGAAGAAAATATGTTTTTTTTCTTTTTATCGTAATGTCTGTTATAAAAAAAAAAAAAAATAAAAAAAAATAAGGGAAAGAAAAGAAAGAAAATATATTTTTTCTTTTTATCGTAATGTCTGTTATAAAAAAAAAAAAAAAAAAAAAAAAAAAAAAATAAGGGAAAGAAAAGAAAGAAAATATTTTTTCTCTTTTTATCGTAATGTATACGTTATAGAAAGAAAAAAAAAAAAGAAAGAAAAAAGGACCTACGCGAATAAAAAAATAAAAAATAAAAATTTATGAAATGGATAGAAATTACGATCACGATTAAACGGCAAGATGGACGACATTAGACGGTGGTAACATGGCAAATAATGTCACGTTTATTCCCTTCGTTCAATTTTATTATTATTATTATTATTATTATTATTATTATTATTATTTTTTTTTTTTTTCTTCATAATCGTACATCATTATCGTAATAATAAACGTACGAGTGATTCCTATGACTCCTCCGTCGAATATATAAAACAAAGGGATACGCTTTCTACTTTGATTAATTTCGATAAATCAAAAGAAACAGATGTTCCAATCTCAGTATTGGTATTATGTACGCTTATAGGTCAATCCATTGATCAATATTTGTACGTTATTTGACTGTCCTCTCTCGAAGTTTGTATCGTCACACTTTTTTTTCTTTTTTTTTTTTTTTTTTTTTTTTTGATTAAAAATGACAGTCATCCTTTTAAATTGAAAATTTTGATCGAATATCATTACGATTTCACTCTGATATCTATCAAAAGCGGAAGTCGTATTTATACATACATACATACATAAATATATATATATATGCGTATATATTATATACAGACGATGATAACCAATCAAACGTTAAGATTGATAATATAATTAATGCGATACCAAAACAAACAAACGAACGAACGAACGAACGAACAAATAAAAAAAATATAAACAAATAAATAACGAATAAAAATGTGAAATCATTATATCGCCCCGAATAGAAAATTAATGATAAAAATAAAAATATTACCTGAATCGAGATTGGCCTGTTCAATAGCTTCGTCGGCAGTTTTTAGCCAACAGGGTTCCTTTCCCGGTATAGGCATTGACGGTTCGTTTACGTAGGTAAAGTAGTTTTTCTTTATCGCAGGTAAGCAAGAAATTCGTGTCGTATTAGTTGTCATAGACGCCAAGGCTTTCGTTAAACCGGTTATTCGTTTGAACGCTGCCATTGTTCAAAACGGATCTTTGGCCCCCGAGGAAAGAACGAAAAGAAAAAAAAATCAATTTCTTTTTACCCCTTTTCTCTCTCTCTCTCTCTCTCTCTTCCTTTTTATTTTCTCTCTCTCTCAATCTCTTCCCGTTACTTCATTTAACGCGACTCTTACTGCTGCTGCACAATCAAAATATGCAATATATCTCTGTATCTCTCGCGTACGTAACGTATGTATAAACGTATATACGTACGTATATATAAATATATATGTACACGTATGTACGTGTAAGAGTGCACAAATGGAGAAATTTATATGCGTGTATATATATGTGCGTGCGTGCGTGCGTGTGTGTGTGTGTGTGTGTCGAAGCGACAGTGACTAAGAGGTTTGTCAAAAGAAAATGCGAACGCGAACGAAGAAACGTTTTTAAACGAAAGAAACGAAATGAAACGAAAATAGGAGCTTCTAAGGGAGCTCCGTCTTGTCACTTGTCGTTTAAACGTCGCGAAGTTATCTATCTATTCGTCCTTAATTCGTTCCTACGTTGTTTTCCTTTTGTAATTCTTTTTTTCTCTCTCTTCTTCTCCGTCCTCTTTTCTTTTCCTTTCCTTGCCTCCTCCTCCTTTCTTTTCTTTTTACTTCCCTTCTTAATACCGTTGTCTATCTGTCCTATCTTCTTATCTATCTCTATTTCTATATCTCTCTCTCTCTCTCTTTCTTTTTCACGTATCACCTACGAAACGTACGACACTGTGTCTTACCGCACACTCGACGCGTCTTCTACTGCAGTTCGGTTTCGTTGCAAGATCAGTAACGTACGTATTAATATGGTCTTGCACGCGGAACAGGTCGCACGGAGAAAGGGCCCCCCCGTAAAATTTCTAAACGTAACAACGATCCCGAGAGCCCCGTGCATCGTACGGAATATTTTCTACTTTCCTTAACAATTTTTCTCCATTTACTTTCAAAATCGTTACTCTCATTATCGTCTTACTTTATTCCCATTCAAATCGTTATTATTATTATTATTATTATTATTATTATTTCGACGATTCAACGAGAAGCCTCGTCTTCTTTTCTTCTCCTTTTATCTTTATTTTTTTTTTTTTTCTTTTCTTCGTAATTATATTTGCTCAATTAATCCCAATTAAAATCCATTTTTCGTTTTACGTAGCTTCACTTTTGTATTTTTCATTCCATCGATTCGTGAATTTCGAACGCACGACGATATGTATATACGTGTATAGAGGGTGTCCCAAAAGAATGTATACACGATTAGAACGATTGTAACGACAATTTTTATTCGCACATAGTCTACCCGAGAAGAAAGACTTCATCGGAAAGTTACGACACGTTAAACGGTGCATACATTTGTTTTTGGGACACCCCGTATATATATAATATATATATATATATATATATATATATATATATATATACGTACGTCAATATACTTACCAATTGATTTGATATACGTACGGTATTAATTTTTTGATACGTTAATTTAAAATCCGAAAATACGACGTTCAACAATTTTCATTATTTATCGTTGACGATTTATTTAATTATCGATGATAACGTAAATTAGGATATTAAAAAAGGAGAGAGAAAAATTATATAAGGAAAGAAAAGAGAAAAGGGAAATTCGTTTGAAAGATCGTCGCTGTTCTCGCTCGGTCGGTAACTCAACTCGAGGAAAACGAACGAGTTTGATAAGAGAAGGAGAAAGAAGAAATAAAATAATCTTTATTCTCGATAAAAAAAAAAATATCATTTCTCTGATGCATCCTCGATTATTTCGAGAAGTAAATAATAATAATTAAAGTAAATAATAATAATAATTTTTTCTTTTTCTATTTTCTTTACCAACAGATCTTATATCCGTCGATCGAAACGTCGTCGATTAGAAACGTAGTATGAGAGTTACTTAGTTCGTGGCACGTGATACCACGTGCCATCTCTTCATCCTTGTCTCTCGACGAAATAATAAATGGCTCGTAATTTGTATCTCTTCTTTATTTCTTTTTTTCTTTAATTTTTTTCGACGTGACCGTTTCCTTTGCAAATTTCAAAAAAAAAAAAAGAACGGTAACATCCGGGAGAAATAAATTTTTTTCTTACGATTACAAAATTCGCAAAAGTACGTATGATCGGTTTTTCTTCCCTCATTGAAATTACGAATTAACGAATAGCTAGCGCTGTTTCGATCCTCTCTCTCTCTCTCTCTCTCTCTCTCTCTGTCTGTCTGTCTGTCTCTGTCTCTCTCACTCTGTCTGCTGCTGTTCTCCCCTCCACCGCCACCCACCTCCCTCCCTCCACCCCGCCGCTCGACACACGGTCTGTCTGTCTCTCTTTTCATCGACGTAGCAGTTGGTAGCAGTATCTTCTGCTACACGGTGGATATCGTACGGAGTGGAGATATTTTACTTTGGGAAAATAAAAAAGAAAGGAAAATGTATTCCAAAACTATCGGCAATCGCCAAGCGGTTCAGGAACACGTCTTGGCCGTTTCCAGAGATTTCGTTTCTCAGCCACGGCTCAGTAAGTGCGACGACGATTGTTCGTTCATTTTTCAAAGAAAAAAAAGAGAACTTTTTGTTCCGGGATTCGCCTAAGTTCCCTCCTCCCCCCCCCCCGTCCCCGTTTCGTACCGTAGCATAAACTGGGCGTAGCATTTAATCGATTCTCTACGCGACCGCAAGTCAGCTGATTAGATCGATTTTAACCATTTTTTCTTACCCTTTTTTCAGGAATCATTCCCTCGTTTATTTCGTAATTATTATGCTATCGACGAATTTTATTTTATTTTTATTTTATTTTATTTCATTTTATTTCATTCTATTCAAATATCTCGTTTATCAATTCGCGAATCTTTGTATTTTCGGAATCGCTCACAACGCGTCATGTGACTATCGACGGCTATATATGTCGTCTGTAATTTTGGAGTAATTTCGATTTTTTCGTGATATATATATATATATATTTGTCTTTTTTTCAATGGAAATACGAACGATACATTTTTATTAATTGTAATTCGAACAATTTTATACGAATAATACGCGTTTAACCTAAAATTTGGGATTACTTCAATACGATGATAATTTATTGCGACGAAATAAAATATTTTATGCGTTTACTTCAGAATTGTCATTCGTTAAATGACATTAATTATGATGTTTTCAGCTTATAGAACCGTCTCCGGCGTCAATGGGCCGTTGGTGATATTGGACGAAGTTAAATTTCCTAAGTACGCTGAAATCGTACAATTAAAACTGTCAGATGGATCATTACGATCTGGACAGGTTTTGGAGGTTTCCGGCTCCAAAGCTGTGGTACAAGTATTCGAAGGTACTTCTGGGATCGATGCTAGAAACACTCATTGCGAGTTCACCGGCGATATCCTTCGAACACCGGTGTCTGAGGATATGCTGGGTCGCGTATTCAATGGATCTGGAAAGCCGATAGACAAGGGTCCGCCTATTCTCGCTGAAGATTTCTTAGACATCGGTGGACAACCCATTAATCCCTGGTCTCGTATTTATCCGGAGGAGATGATACAAACCGGAATTTCTGCCATAGACGTTATGAATTCCATTGCTCGCGGTCAAAAGATTCCTATTTTCTCTGCCGCCGGTCTTCCCCATAACGAAGTAATGACGTTTAATTTTCAACCATTGGAGCAAACTCATTCAATTTTTCTTTTTTTATATTTTAACGTTTTATCATATATTTTCGATAGATCGCTGCGCAAATCTGTCGTCAAGCCGGTCTTGTCAAAGTACCAGGAAAATCGGTCTTAGACTCTCACGAGGATAACTTTGCCATAGTGTTCGCGGCTATGGGTGTAAATATGGAAACCGCTCGGTTCTTCAAACAAGATTTCGAGGAGAACGGCTCTATGGAGAATGTCTGTCTTTTCTTGAATTTAGCTAACGATCCAACCATTGAGAGAATTATTACACCACGATTAGCCTTGACCACTGCCGAATTCTTAGCATATCAGTGCGAGAAGCACGTCTTAGTCATTCTCACCGATATGTCATCGTACGCCGAAGCTCTCAGAGAGGTATCGGCTGCGCGAGAGGAAGTACCCGGTAGACGTGGTTTCCCTGGTTACATGTACACAGATTTGGCCACCATCTATGAGAGAGCAGGACGAGTTGAAGGACGTAATGGTTCTATCACTCAAATTCCAATTCTTACTATGCCAAACGACGATATTACACATCCTATTCCCGATTTGACTGGATACATTACCGAAGGACAAATATACGTCGATCGTCAATTACATAACAGACAAATTTATCCACCTATTAACGTGCTCCCATCGCTTTCTCGTCTGATGAAATCTGCCATCGGAGAGGAGATGACGCGAAAGGATCATTCCGATGTATCGAATCAATTGGTAAGCGTATTTCATCAATTGTATGATTACACTTAAAATGAATGTTAACCTGATCTTTTTGATTTGGCCAATTTAGATTTGTTTTTTTCCATCAGAATAAATCTGTCGATAATTATATTTCAGTACGCGTGCTATGCCATCGGCAAAGATGTGCAAGCTATGAAAGCGGTCGTAGGAGAGGAAGCTTTAACTCCCGATGATTTGTTATATTTGGAATTCTTAACGAAGTTCGAGAAGAATTTCATTTCTCAAGGAAGTTACGAAAATCGTACAGTTTTCGAATCGTTGGATATCGGTTGGCAATTGCTTCGTATTTTCCCCAAGGAAATGCTTAAAAGAATCCCAACCAGTACTCTCGCCGAGTTTTATCCAAGAGATTCTCGTCATTAATTTTTTTTTAATTAATCTCTATGATTTATTAAAGCGTCTCGTATTAAGTGACAGCTCTAAAACAATAAGAACAGGAAGGATACGCGTCTCCGACACAAAGTTAGTTCTTTATTCGGTTGTACAACTATACATAATTATAATATGTTGTCGTAAAACGATTTATTATGAAATATGAGATGTACTCTAATATTTAATAGAGGTCTAACATAATTCTTCGATGTTAGCGAATCAGTTTTAGAATGGTATATGAAATTATATTTTGCATGAGAATACTTTATACGACACGAAGATAAAATATGTCGTTGGTATATAGGAAGAAATTAGTTTCGAAAGGGATAACAAACAAACAGAAAAAGGTAAAGAAAAAAGCGTGCAATCTTGTTTCAGATTGTTCATTTTTATTCGCAAAAAATTTTAATTGTAAAGTGTAATATAATATATATATATATAATATTCAGTATTGATATAGTGCAGAAGAATATATCTTTGAACATAATTTACACGTGTGCACTTTGTATTATAATAAGAAATTTTGAAATGCTTTGTGTCCATTCCAAAAAGCTTACATTTAACAATACCTATGTACAGGTAATTCTACAATGTTATGTAAAATATAAAGATGTATTGTTCATAAATGTATATGTGAAATATAGAAAATTGAAGAAATGCCTTAAAAGTGTTTACTTTCGATACTACTTTGTTTCTTTGTTTTTTTTTTTTTTTTTTTTTTTTTAAATTCAAACATGAAATATAGCAAACCAAGTAATATACACGTCTACGAAAAAGGACGATTCTTTTTTTTTTTTTATTTGTTTACACATTGCATTAAGCTTATTTAATGGGATGTCTTCAATATACACACACACACACACATATTTTAATATTATAATATAAAAGTGTAGACGTAAGTGATATTTCAATTTTATTTTCATAGGTAATTTTCTCTCGTGGTAACTTCAGTAAGGACACACTTATTATATTTCATGGTGAACTATTAAAAACTAAGAAAAACAAGTATGGCGTGTTCCATGGTGTAACAAACGTGATTACATTTCATATATAGATATTTTCACACCTATTGAACGTTATATCTCGGTGATACGAAAATAAGAAGGAAGATCATTACAGAAATAGAAGTTAACTTAAGGTAAAGCGAAAATATTTATACTTATTTGTTCGTACAAATTTTTTTTCTTTCTTTCTTTTTTTTTGTTTAGATAGAAATAGGTTATGCTTCTTCTATCGCATGCGTGACCACGATACGATGAATACGTAATTAGACAATACTTTTTTTTTTAAATATTATAATCTTGACTTCGAAACGACAATTTTATTTTTTTTACTTCGTTTACGTGCGTACGACAACGTGGATGAATATTTTGAGTTTATTGAAAATAAAAGAAAAGTAATATTCGTAAAACGTTTGTCATCGAAAGTTTCGAGTACGATCAAACGAAACTTTTGACGGAATATAAAAAAATAAACATTCCGTTTATTTCCGAGCGATCATTTAATCTGAAACATAAATTATAATTGTATGTTTATATGTATATATATATATATATATATATATATATATATATATATATATAACACACACACGTATATATATATGTATACATATATAGAATTATATTTTCACACGAAAAAAAAATTATTCGATTTGATCGTACAACGTATTCAAAGATATTATATATATAAAAAAAGAGAGATTTATATATATAAAGAAAGAGAGAAAGAGAGAGAAAGATTTTGCGAAATTTTACATGATAAATTATACATTAGATTACGTACGAAGAGTTCGATTACCTTTCTATAATTTTCCATAACTTAAACAACGTCACATCCTTATAATAATGTTAAAATCCAAATCAAATTGTCTCTCTTCCATGTGATTGACATTATACATTCAAAGTACTTTAATTAACGATGCACGGATGGTTAACATGTCGTACGCTTTCTAATAGCGATCAACCGCGAAGAAAATGATAAAAGTCTCGTAGTCACGATTTTCCGTTCTTCAAAACTATGGGTTATAGTCACTACGCTACTATTTCAACCCAGTACGTTACGCGCAAATTCATTGTTGTATTTACGAAGAAAAACGTGTAGGCTTCTCATTTAAATAATTCTACTTCGATGTCTTCGAATATGTCGTTTAAGGTAATGTGACTTTTTTTTTTTTTTTTTTTTTTTTTTTTTTTTTTTTTTTTTTTTTTTTTTTTTTTTTTTTTTTTTTTTTTTTTTTTTTTAATAACGTAAAAATAATTACGAACATTAATTATACGAGCGAATAAACTTTGATATTTTTTGAAAACTTAATTTATAGGAAAAACAAAAAAAAACGTAGCAACGTTGCGGAAAGACTTTTCCCATAAAAAAAACACATGACACACACACACACACATGAATATGTATATGTACAAACACACACACACACACACACACACACACACACACATGTATACACGTATTATGTATGTATTTATGTAGGTGTATATACATATATATGGTAACATCGACGAAGGAATAAGAGGGTGGGAGAGGCGGGGAGGGGAGGGGATAGATGAAGAATCTTAATGCATTCTTAACAGATTGACACACAATAACGTCCGACATAAAACGCTAATGGCTTTCAATAGGATTAATTTATAAGTCGTGCACATATACGCGCGCGCACGCACGCGCTTACATACATACGTACGTACGACATATACTCGTATACAGAAAGAGAGAGAGAGAGA
>OU427012.1:1961891-2031891 GCA_911387935.1 Dolichovespula saxonica
TATTATCCAAGATTAACGGAGACAGTGAGTAATATTAATATATATTATAATATTTATATGTATATATATATATTATTTTGTAATTTGTTAAGAATAAGATTTGATCGAGAAATAATAAATATCATTTCTTTTTTAGGTATTGAACGATGAGAGATTAAAGGAAGCCATTAAATTAGCCGCTTGGGAAACGGCTAGTAATGATGGCTCTAATGAAAAACAGGCCATGACAAAGGCCAAAGACAGAGCTAAAGCAATACTTTTACAAATGGAAAGTAGAATTAGTAACACGCTACTTAAAATTACCGCTTGGGTTCTTTACAAATTATTACCTTGTTTCATACAATCGGCCGTTCTTTTACCATCCCAAATAGAAATATTGAAAAAGGCCAACGACACCGGTTTACCATTAATCTTTCTACCTCTTCATCGTAGCCATTTGGATTATGTTATGATAAGTTTTATTCTTCTTATGAATAATATTAGAAATCCATTGATAGCGGCCGGTGATAATTTAAGAATTCCTATTTTTGGGTATGTTATGTTTATCTAAAATAACGTTAAAATATTTTATGTTTGTCTATAAATAATAATGGTGTTAATTCCCGATAGGTGGCTTCTTAGAGGTTTAGGCGCTTTCTTTATAAAACGTCGCATCGATCCATCAGCCGGTCGTAAGGATGTCCTTTATCGGGCTATCCTTCATACATATATCATGGAAAGCCTTAGAGCTGGTCATAACATAGAATTCTTCTTGGAGGGTGGTAGAACAAGAACTGGTAAACCGTGTATGCCGAAGGGTGGTATCCTGAGTGTAATCGTCGACGCCTATATGGATGGTACAGTTAAGGACGCATTAGTGATACCAATTTCGATGAACTACGAACGCCTGGTGGATGGAAATTTTGTTAGGGAACAATTGGGACAACCGAAAAAAATGGAAACGTTTGGATCGACTATGAAAGCTATATGGTCCACTTTGATGGGAAATTACGGCATCGTCAAAATTGACTTTTGTCAACCATTTTCACTGAGCGTAAGGGGAAAAGAAATACGTTGAATCTAATTTTCTTTTTTTTTTTTTTCGTACCTTTTATACATTTCACACAAACGTCCAAAAATGTATTTTCTTTTTTCTTTCTTTTTTTTTTTTTTTTTTTTTTTTTTTTCTCTTTTCATTTATACTTCGCCAGGAAATGTTGAAGTCATTTCAGACGCAGCAAAACAGATTGTGCGTAAAGAATCCGATCGAAAAGAAGATTCTCAAGTACACGATGTCAAATTCATCGTTGTACGGAACGGATTTCGTGGTCGAAGAACATCGTCAATTGGTCGATAACATAGCGCGCCATGTTGTGTACGGTGCGTAACGATACAAACGGCTTTGTTTATATGTCCTCTAAATTCTCGTCGATAAAATATTTTAGATCTAATTAGATTAATTCGTAACGATTTTCATTTACTTTTTCAGATTGCTCCAAGTCCACTCCGATTATGTCGACGAACGTCGTCGCCTGTTTGCTCTTAAATAAATTCAGAGACGGGTGTACGTTAGACAAATTGGTTGAATCGTTCGACGAGGTTAGAAGAAGATTTAACGTCAAACAGATGGACGTAGCATTTTCCGGCGAGAAC
This sequence comes from Dolichovespula saxonica, assembly GCA_911387935.1. Lineage (NCBI taxonomy): Eukaryota > Metazoa > Arthropoda > Insecta > Hymenoptera > Vespidae > Dolichovespula > Dolichovespula saxonica. The sequence goes on from OU427012.1 coordinate 1,963,524, forward strand.
ATCGACGTTATAAATCACGCGGTTAGTTTATGACAAAGAAAAAAAAAAACAAAAAACAATTAATTTCTTCCCCTGCCCCTACCCCCCACTCCCCTTGAAAATTATAATGGGTTTTTAATATTTGACGTATGCAAATAATCAATTTCCAGTTGGATATCTTGGGTCCCGGATTAGTTAAGCAACAACAACAGGAAATAACGACGGAAGCAGTGGATGGTGGGCAACTTGTCAAAACAAAAGTCATAACGATTCGTCCTATATCGATGTTACCGAACGTAATCGAATTGTCGTATTACAGCAATTCAATGCTACCTCATTACGTTATGGAGAGTGCTGTAGGTAAGAGATTATATCGGTCCCATAACCACGTATCATTTTATCGCCCGTATTATATTTTCAGTTACAGCAATGTACGCCGAATTACAGTCGCAGAAAATTTCCCAAGATAATACGATAATATTCGAAGATGCATTGATCGAAAGAACCCTTAAACTTTGTGACATATTGAGATATGAGTTTATCTTTTGCAAACCCTGTCAAGAGCTCGAGGATTGCGTTAGAAAAACGATAGAGGAGTTAACATATAAGGAAACGATTTCATTGGTCGAGGTAAGCTCGTGTAAAATATCAGATATTGTTTTATTTTGAACGAGGATTAATCGTATCTCAGGAACATTACATGGAAGAGGAATGGCGGAGCATAAAACGAGCACAGGCTTTAGAAAAGTATTGTTTCGATGAAGAATATTCTGATAGAAAGAAGCCTCAGTACACGGTAAAGAAATTTTGTTTTCGTTTTAACATTAAATCGTTAATCTAACGATTATCAACTTGGGGTTTCTTCGTTTTTTTTTTTGTTATTATTATTACAATTAATTTTGTTTTCCAGATCAATCCGAAATACCGTACGGATAGGGAATTCTTGCATACGCTATTACGCCCTTTAATTGATACGTATACACTGAGTGCTTCCACTTTGAGAAAATTAGTGGGAAGATCTTTATCCGAAAGGGATTTGCTTCATGAGGTTTTAAACGAAATAAAAACGAATTTGGACCGTGGCGTCGTTAGTTATGGTAAATAATATTTAATAAATATCCGTTTCGTTTAATAATAATATTTTTTTTTTTTATTAAAAAAAAAAATAAAATAACCATGTTATTATTTCAGGTGAAAGCTTATGCGTCGATCCTATTAAGAATTCTTTTAAACTATTTGAAAAGTCGAATATCTTAGAATGCCTCCCTCATGAAAACGTTAAAATGTTTTATTTAAAAGTAGATTACGATACGGATGCGGCTATACAATCATTTTATGAGGATATAGCAGCATTTAAATGGACCAGGAATACAGAGTGATTTCTCTTTTTATATTGTTAAAACAAAATTATATAAAATATTGTATATAGTTTTTTCTAAGCCGTGAAGATATACTTGGTAAGACTTTTTTTTAGATGATATTCTGTAAATTTATAAAAAAAAAAAGAGATGTCAAAAATTCTCCATGATGATGATGTTGTTGATGATGATGATGATGATGATGATGATGATGATATATATATATATATATACACACGTATATATATTTATATACACACGTATATATATATATATACATACACAAGTGTATGTATACAAAGTTAATAGTTCGTACATTCTTATTAAAATATGTTTGTACAGATACAAGGTTTACTATGCGAAGCTTATATGATATATATATATATATATATATATATATATATATATATATATATATATATATATATATACACACACATATAAGCTTTCAACTGTATCATAGCAAATGCGTGTCAAACTCGTAATGTGATATTATGTGTTACTGGTTATATCGATTTATAATTACTTCACCGATAAAAGAAAAAAAGAAAATGCTGTTACTTTATTTTGTTTAAATCTCATTCAAATTTATTTTTTATGAATAAAATAACAAAGAAAACAACTCAAAACGGACGTGTAAAATTAAAATATAAATAATGGAAATAAGAAAAAAAGAAAAGATTTGTTATTAAAATAAAATGAAAATATTAAAATTTTATAGCCGACGCCATTGGATAACTTCGTCTCAAACCCAAACACTTTTCTCTATCAATGAACAACGCGTCTACCTTAGATTTCAAATCCGTTTCTAAATTCGCCCTAGTAGACAATAATTGCTGATGTTGAGCTTCGAAGGTTTGTAATTTCAAGTTCATGTCGTGTATCATTGCATTTATCGTCTCTACCTCTTTGATCATTCTGTAAAAATGATATATATATATATATATATATATATATATATAAATTGATAAAACGTGCAGAATATAAAACGAGAAAAAAACTATATTTCACAATTGCAACAACAAGAAACCTTAATTGAGCATAGTCCTTGCACGATTCGGCTTCAGGTCTGTGCGATCTTGCTTCAAGGCGTGTATGTGCAACTTTTAAAGCATTACTTTTATCTGAAATCGCTTTCTGCATCAATTGTAGATTCTTTTCAATATAGAAAAGTTCTTCTTGAATCTATATCACGTAAACGGATATATTTTATTAATTATTATTAAAAAACAAAAAAACAAAAAAACGTAACGAAACGTTTCGCGCATAATAGTAATAGTTAGATGCGATATATAAATGTACAATCATTAAATCCTATTAGAAGTCCCATTAGTCGTCATTAACGAGTATTATTTATTTCAAATAAAAATATATTAATTTTCAATTTCTATCGTAAACCTAAACAAGATACAACCTATCGCGAAAGAAATTTTGTATAATCTAGATTTCCTTATAAACGGATATTAAGTTTTACTTTGTACAAATGCGACTGCACTTTTCCCTTCGCTTCTAACATCTCCGCGGCCCTTCTGCCCAATGCATTATTAGTCTCGCCCCATGCTTCCCACATTTCCAATCCAACACCATTGATAGCAATCTCAATGTCATTTCGAAGCTGATTAGACTTTAGTCTCTCTGATTGGGATTTTTTTACTGTATTATTCGATGCCTCTGCCCATGACTCGGCTTCTGTCACGCTTAATGAAAATTTAATCGTACACGTAATACTCGAATTGAGACGATATTACATTTTAGAAATTACCTAGAATCATATTTTTCAATTCCACCGTAATATTGTAAGCCACGGCTAAAATTGTTTAACTGATGGCACATGGTATCGATCCCTAATGCAACCTCTTTATTTCTAATATCAATTTCTAATTGATTTTGTACCGCTCTGCCGTCGGAAAGCTAAAGGTTAAATGCAAAGAGACGGCGATTAATTTGCCAATTTCAAAAAAAAAAAGAAAAAAGATACACACTTAAACGCCAATAATACATAGCCATTAATTATTTACCTGATTGATACATTTTTCTGTAAATTGTTCTAAATTCTTCTGACAATTTCTAACAGTTTCGACCTCTTTAAGTAGAGCATTTTCAGCCTGATCGTGTACTAAATCATTACCTATTGAAATTTAAGATAAATCGAATTGAATATAATAGGAATTAAAAATGTCAATTGATAATAATTAAATAATAATATCGTTTAACGCAATGCGATACCCATAAACCTGTTCGAGATTCCCGATAATAAAGACATTCCTGAGCTATGTGCAATTGCCCTTCAAGATTTTGAATCGTTTGTCGCAAATTCCTACGGCAATCTTGCATTTTACCATTTTCAATGATTAATCTTTGCAATTCCGAATTAACTTCGTTACGCCAAAATGACGTATCCGTAATTCTTTCGCCCAATTTACGTCCCGTATCCATTTGACCTTCTTGCACCCTCTCATCCGCCTCTCTGTAAAAGTATCATCGTTTAATATGCGTACAAAGGACTCTAGAATATTATCAATTAACGTTATTATTACTCTTATATTACCGCATGAGCCTTGCAGTATCCTTTCTCAAGTTCTCGGAATGATTTCTATTGGCATTGGCTTCGTTATAAAGCCTTGTCTGATTTTGTACCCAATCGTATGGTGTATATCTTGTGTATAACGCGGTACGTGCCGCATGAGAAGGATTTCTATCAAAGCCGGTTACAAGATTTGGAAATTTCATTGGTTCCGTTGCCATACCGCCTGGCATATAGCACGGATCCACAAGTTGATTTGTTATAGGTTGCTCCGGTCTGAGAATATCAGAATTTGTAAGAAATTCTTAAAAGATATTTAAAAAACATAAATATATATATATATATATATATATACGTATAAAACATCTTACAAGGGTGATGCCTCTATAATTTCATAACCCAATGTCGGTCGCCAAGGATGTGGACGTGGTGTTTTGTAAAACTCTCCAACTCTGACCGGTACTGGCGGTCCAGCAATTTGTTCCATACATGGAAGTACTCCAACCGTGCTCCATGGTTGAAGTTGCTAGAACAACAATAATTTACACGCGATACAATTTAAAGATATTTAATAATAAAAACGACTTACAATTTATTTACGTATAATACATACGGAATACAATATAGTTTCCTTCTTGTCCATTCCTGCCTTCGTATTATTCATGTTGATCGACAAAGTTAACTAATTATATTTATAATTTATACATGCATACGTATATATGTATATATATATATATATATATATTTTTTTTTTTTTATAATATTGATACTATGAACAAATTTTGTATCATATAAAAAGTGCATTTATTGGATATATTATACTTCTTTCTTGATTCAAGCATACGTGTGCATATGTATATATATGTATATACGTATATTATGCGAATATATATAACGTGGAATAAACATTGATCAACTTCGTAAGATAATTTTTAATTATCTTATTAAATACTTATATCTTCAAATTATGATAAAAAAGAAACGATGGCGTAATTTTGTTTGAAATCCGGAAATGGGTGTGTGACGTGTCACGTGCTCCTGTCACATGATCGACATTCGAGTTCCGGTCAGGTGCTCGATTGCCTTCTGCTAAGAATTATAGATAGTTGCTATCTCGTCTCGTTTCGGTGTTAATCGAGTCGTTGTACTTTTCTTTTTTTTTTCCTGAAAAGAATTTTTTCATCATGACGGTACCACGTCGTACCTTAATTTTAACATTTCTGATAACAGTGTTAAGTAATATATTTATTGCAAGGTGTAATATATTTTCGGGAGATGCAGTACCCGTATTATTATGGGGTGTAAACCCACCCGAGTTCGATTCTCGTCCAGGTGCGGTCAATCCACTTTCGAAAACCTCACAGGCGGAATTTAATCAAATTTTGAATAGTAAAATGGATAATTCACAACCGCCGCTTCTTGTTTTTGTGAAAGATAGTTTATGCGTTGAAGATTTAACTCAACACAAGGAAGTTAGTGGCTCCGTTATATTTGACGATTTAATAATGTAATGTATCATTGTAGGATATTAATTAGTTTGATTGACGTTTAAGGATCTTCGACAAGTTACAAACAGAAGTCTGTTGGCGTATTTGCCAGCAGTAGAATCTCCCCTTTCAGTATTCGAAGATTATCCGTCATATAATCAAAGTTATGACGACGACGTGGACTCTATATCGGATGGACAGTTGTTGATTAAGCCGATAACGACCTTGGATGCTATTTCTGAAATATACAGAAGCATCAAGGATTCTACGCCGAATTTAATTGCCGCGCTTACTGGAAAATCTTGCGGTTATAGTCGTTCCGAACGTACGAGGAGAGAAACCGTAGATAATAATTCCGATACGTATAAAAACGCCAAAGATTCTAGTCCAAGCGCTTTAGCTACGTGCAATAATTGTACTGCCGGTATCAATTCTAACGAGTTTACTGTCAGAGGAGAAAGAGTGCTTTTATACGGAAGTCAGTCTCCGGCTCTAAAGGTAAGTTCATTTATTCTATTACTTGTCACTTGAAATAATTCAAAATGAATTATGATAATAATTTTATTGCAGGTTAAAGATATGGATTTCAAAAACTTTACCAGTATAAGTGCATGTAAAGAATGTTTTGATCAAACCAATAAAAATATTAATTTATCTTTAACATTTAACGGAGCTGATACTAAAATACCTCCGGAGGAACTTGAATTTAACGTTATAAGTCCGTCTGCCGGTTATTATGCTTTAAAAAGTATAATTTATAAGTCAAATATTTCAAATCTTGAGGTTTTAACGTCTAAACTGGATATAGTATTTCCATTTAATTTTTCTTATCATTGCTCAAATGAGATAATATTTTCTAAAAATACGACTGAATTAAAAATCCCAAATATGCAAATACAAATAGATGCGAAGAAATTTGGGGATGCATATGACTGCGTTAATTTTACAACAATTCCAATCTGGACAGGAATTTTTGTTACTACCATATTAGGTTCAATTATGATTTGGGCATTCACAATGATTATTGATATTCGTACTATGGATAGATTTGATGATCCAAAAGGTAAAACTATTACTATTTCTTCTCAAGAATGAGATTAAATATAAAATGAATAGAATATTTATATGATATAAATTGTATGCAAAAATGTGTTAGGATATATTAAAAACATGAAAGTGCGTTATAATGTACTATTACATTGTTGTGATTTAGCATGATTTATCACAATTTTGACGATATATAATATCCTCTTGTGCAAAACTTCGTCTAAGAAAAATTATATACAAACTGTGTTTCATATATTTATCTAGTATTAGGAAAATCAAAATGTAAACGAAATTTATCCTACAGAAATCTATATACCATTCCACTTATATAATAATGTGTCATTTACTGTATTTATATCTCTAATGATAATGAATAATAATGTTTGAAGAATAATAATAGATATGCATATATATCAGATGAAAAAGATCTGTAAATTATTAAATAAAAAAAATTTAATTTATAGCTTTTTTCAATATATGAAATATATCGCACAGTTTTTGTTACATATATCGATGAACAATCTAATATCTTGAAAAATACATTATAAATGTCTTGTTGAAATTTGCAATTTCAAAAAAAAAAAAAAAAAAAAGAAAAAAGGAATACAAAAAATTGTTAGTATTTCATTCTGTATTTTAGTGTAGGTTGTTTATTTATATAATTTTCTTGATTATGGATGACATTTATTTTATTTGAAGAATATTAAATATACATGTATATACAATAAATAGACAAATAGTTAAATAGTAATATTATAATAGTTAATAGTAATATTTATTAAAATTATAATACACATGCTGGTACATGCACTCCATGTACCACCATGAACACCATTGATAATGGTGGTAAGATGATCACTTGGTTGGGACTTATGATCAGAGGATGGAAAGGAGGCAACTTTCCATCCTCTTGGAGTTTTAATATTTCTCCGTTCATTCGTAGGTCCCTATAAATAAATAATAAATAATTAATAACGTATTATTAGTATAATTTGCACTAGCAACTATTTTACCAAATTCTATATAGTATATATAAATACATAAATATATATATATATATATCATAGAAATACTTTATTTTTATTTTTAATTTAATTATCATACGTCATTATTAAAATTTAACGTTTAAGTATAAAGAGCACATAATAAATATACTCAGAAAGAACTGAAATTATGAAAATGTTTCGTTTTATCACAGTTTTCAATTTTGTATGTTTAATTCTTTTTAAAATTGTGAAGGTTTTGTGAAGCGGAGCAAAAAGAGATAAAGATAATTCTAGTATTATAGAAATATTCGAGTTACAGTGGTTCGATTGTATTATTATTTAATCAAAATATAGAGAATTTGATATTTTCTAAAAATTAAATAATATATTTTGTATGCATACCTTGAAGTAAGATCATCAGACGTTAGACTATATAGGAAAATTTTTACGTTTCTATTTAATTTATGGAAGATCCCTTGAATTAATATCTTAGTAGAAGTTTTTCCTAGATTCATTCCATAGATAGTGATAGCAGGAACACGATTTATATATGATGCTTTTGGAGTACAATGTGCATAAATCTTTAGGTACTTGGAAGATATTGGCGACACAATCTTTAATACTTTCTCAGAAACAAATTGCTTGTAAATGACGCTAATCCACCAATCTGGGTTTGGTAAAAGATCTGATCCGATCATAGCATAATTTCCGCCAAATAAGGATTGTCTTATAACGACATTTACACCAGATTTAGCACTGTATCCTAATTTATCTAACCACAAAAATCCTGCAACATATCTGTCTGATAAACCTGGAGCTCCTCCGCCGTATGCTGAACTGGTTTCAGCTGTAAATTATTTTATTTATTATTTATTATATCTCATTTGATATCAAGACATATTAAATATTTCAAACAACTTACATAACCACATAGGAATAAATTTTCTTGACTTTTTCATCGTGTTCCACATGCTTTCAATTTCTATAGGCAAAGTATAAAATGTCATAGGATTTATAAAATCATTAACATCAGCTTCATGTCCGTTAAGATAATATTGATGCCAACTGAAGTAGTTAATACTATTTTTTTCATTTTCCAAAAATGCTTCCATGTACGAAAGACCTCCATTGTTCAACTCTCCAATATGGTTTACTTCCGGTCCGACAAGCAAGCTTTGTTGGTAACCCGTTTTATTTAATAGATTACGGAGTTGATAGTAATCTAGTGCAAGTTGCTCTGCTATTATCGTTCTATTAAATACATGATGAAATGAATTTGGTTCTGCAATTTATAAATCTTATAGATCCATTAGATTATGTTCTCTTTCTGTTAGATATAAGAAAAAATATAAAAAATCGATATTAATATCACCATTTCCTAATTGCCAATCCAGATTCATATTGGATCCTTTCGCAAATAAAATAATATCTTGAGCATTAGTATCATCCCAGGTACCATTTGGATATCTAATTAACACATTCAAATCAAAAATCATCCTTAATTGGGATTGTATCGTAAATTTGTATAATAACTCGAAATCCGTATTAGTAATAGTAAAGTTACTAATATCTTGACCATCGAAGGGACTTATTATTCTTGCAGACGTCGCATGAGTCTGAATTAATTAAGAATATATTTAAATTTTATTACATTTTTAAATATAAGTTACTAAAAATTGCGCATGCGCACGTGTAGGTGTATATTTGAACATACAAGTTTAAACACTGTGTGATATGAATGTAAATTTATGCAATTCAAAAAAATGAATAAATAAAACACACCTGATTAAAAAATAAGCAATCCGCGGATGTTCCGCCAATTCGAATAAATGCAGGATTTAAATGCCTGGCTAAATTGATAAATCTTTCATCTGCGATTGGAAGTTCTTCTATATTCCTCAAAAGAGAGGTATCGAGTCCGAAAGATAAAAATTTGTCTGACGTTTTCGTATATATTTCATTTGTATGAATATAAAATATGGAAATATTATCCCTTTCAATCCGATTGAAATTCCAAAATGTATATGCTATTAAAGCCATACTAAGTATAAGTATAATAATGTTAGAGGTCATCCATAATCTCGTCGCTGCTTTGTCTATAATTATTAATTACAATTTACGTTATTTGATGGTAAAATTTACTTTTATATATATGATTTTTTTAAATAAATTTCAAAAATTTAAATAGGCATTGTAAAATTAGTATTAATATAATATAGTTGCGATATATAATAATTATTAATTAAAACAATAAATATATACTTTGTAAATCATTTTACGACTATTTTAAGTAAAATTATTTCCTAACATAAAACTTACTTTGACGGGTGCGGACGATATCTAGATGTTGATACCGATTTTTGTTCCAAATGTTACTTATAAAGTAATTCATTGTTATAGTCATGCAAATAAAATAATAGTTAAATGTATTTTAGATATTAAAGATTGATTTCGATAGGAACGGACTCGCGGTTAATATTCGCTCCCGATGACGAATTTTGAGAAACGATCGTAGCGCCACCGTGCGTTCGACTGCGATTGTTTAAACATGGGTGGGGCTTAATTAATTTTTTTTTCTTTTTTTTTTTTTTTTTTTTTTTTTTTCCTAAAACCAAATCAGTTATTATTAATTTTTGTTCCTGGAGATAATAAAATTATGATCTTGTTTCGTGTAATGAATTTTTTCATTTCTTGCTTTTAACTTTCCTGAAATATATAATTTTTTAGTACAATTACATTCGTGCCAACCGTCGAACTATTATTTATATGTATAAAAATCAATATCAACGAATCCCGATATTGATTTTTGTATTACAATGCATTAACAATAATAAATGAGCAAAGAGAAAAGAGGCAAAAAAAATTTTTGATAAAGATGCTACGAATTTTTCTTTAATTGCGAATCGTATAGAATGTTAAAGACTTTTTTTTTATTAAAGATGAACTTTTATATGTTTCATTACGATTTCGATGAGCTAAACTGTATCTACGCTTGTGCCTTCCAATTAATTTATGCTTTGATTCTGTATTACTTAATTCATCCTCTGCCCAAAATTGTAAGTCTGTATCATCCGATATAGGAGGTGTAGGTACAGGAGGCTTTAAATTATATATATATATATATATATATATATATATATATATATATATATATATATATATATATAATTATTATATTATTATATATATGTATATGTTTGTGTATATATATATATATATATATATATATATGTACAATGTTTATTGTTTAATTTATAATTTATGTCTTGTATTTATTTTCTTCTTAACTTACAGCTTCTCCAGAAGTACATAAGTATTCTTTATTTTTAAGATTTAATTGAGACATTAATAAAATTGTTTTTCTTACAAGAGATAGATAATTAGTATAACCTTTGCCATATTTAAAATGATATAATATATTTTTTTTACCCATACAGGTATAACGACCCATTATTTCAAGCAATTTTTCCTATACATTGTATTTATCGTATATTAATTATTTGTACTTGTCATGTTTCAATATACTAATCAATTTACAACTTATGCACACATATTTCTTATTGACATATAAAATAATAATAATAAAAAGAAAAAAAAAAAGAAGAAAATGTATGAGCCCTTAACTCAAATGAGCTAATATTTTCTAAAAATACGACTGAATTAAAAATCCCAAATATGCAAATACAAATAGATGCGAAGAAATTTGGGGATGCATATAACTGCGTTAATTTTACAACAATTCCAATCTGGACAGGAATTTTTGTTACTACCATATTAGGTTCAATTATGATTTGGGCATTCACAATGATTATTGATATTCGTACTATGGATAGATTAGATGATCCAAAAGGTAAAACTATTACTATTTCTTCTCAAGAATGAGATTAAATATAAAATGTGTCATTTACTGTATTTATATCTCTAATGATAATGAATAATAATGTTTGAAGAATAATAATAGATATGCATATATATTAGATAAAAAAGATCTGTAAATTATTAAATAAAAAAAATTTAATTTATAGCTTTTTTCAATATATGAAATATATCGCACAGTTTTTGTTACATATATCGATGAACAATCTAATATCTTGAAAAATACATTATAAATGTCTTGTTGAAATTTGCAATTTCAAAAAAAAAAAAAAAAAAAAGAAAAAAGGAATACAAAAAATTGTTAGTATTTCATTCTGTATTTTAGTGTAGGTTGTTTATTTATATAATTTTCTTGATTATGGATGACATTTATTTTATTTGAAGAATATTAAATATACATGTATATACAATAAATAGACAAATAGTTAAATAGTAATATTATAATAGTTAATAGTAATATTTATTAAAATTATAATACACATGCTGGTACATGCACTCCATGTACCACCATGAACACCATTGATAATGGTGGTAAGATGATCACTTGGTTGGGACTTATGATCAGAGGATGGAAAGGAGGCAACTTTCCATCCTCTTGGAGTTTTAATATTTCTCCGTTCATTCGTAGGTCCCTATAAATAAATAATAAATAATTAATAACGTATTATTAGTATAATTTGCACTAGCAACTATTTTACCAAATTCTATATAGTATATATAAATACATAAATATATATATATATATATCATAGAAATACTTTATTTTTATTTTTAATTTAATTATCATACGTCATTATTAAAATTTAACGTTTAAGTATAAAGAGCACATAATAAATATACTCAGAAAGAACTGAAATTATGAAAATGTTTCGTTTTATCACAGTTTTCAATTTTGTATGTTTAATTCTTTTTAAAATTGTGAAGGTTTTGTGAAGCGGAGCAAAAAGAGATAAAGATAATTCTAGTATTATAGAAATATTCGAGTTACAGTGGTTCGATTGTATTATTATTTAATCAAAATATAGAGAATTTGATATTTTCTAAAAATTAAATAATATATTTTGTATGCATACCTTGAAGTAAGATCATCAGACGTTAGACTATATAGGAAAATTTTTACGTTTCTATTTAATTTATGGAAGATCCCTTGAATTAATATCTTAGTAGAAGTTTTTCCTAGATTCATTCCATAGATAGTGATAGCAGGAACACGATTTATATATGATGCTTTTGGAGTACAATGTGCATAAATCTTTAGGTACTTGGAAGATATTGGCGACACAATCTTTAATACTTTCTCAGAAACAAATTGCTTGTAAATGACGCTAATCCACCAATCTGGGTTTGGTAAAAGATCTGATCCGATCATAGCATAATTTCCGCCAAATAAGGATTGTCTTATAACGACATTTACACCAGATTTAGCACTGTATCCTAATTTATCTAACCACAAAAATCCTGCAACATATCTGTCTGATAAACCTGGAGCTCCTCCGCCGTATGCTGAACTGGTTTCAGCTGTAAATTATTTTATTTATTATTTATTATATCTCATTTGATATCAAGACATATTAAATATTTCAAACAACTTACATAACCACATAGGAATAAATTTTCTTGACTTTTTCATCGTGTTCCACATGCTTTCAATTTCTATAGGCAAAGTATAAAATGTCATAGGATTTATAAAATCATTAACATCAGCTTCATGTCCGTTAAGATAATATTGATGCCAACTGAAGTAGTTAATACTATTTTTTTCATTTTCCAAAAATGCTTCCATGTACGAAAGACCTCCATTGTTCAACTCTCCAATATGGTTTACTTCCGGTCCGACAAGCAAGCTTTGTTGGTAACCCGTTTTATTTAATAGATTACGGAGTTGATAGTAATCTAGTGCAAGTTGCTCTGCTATTATCGTTCTATTAAATACATGATGAAATGAATTTGGTTCTGCAATTTATAAATATTATAGATCCATTAGATTATGTTCTCTTTCTGTTAGATATAAGAAAAAATATAAAAAATCGATATTAATATCACCATTTCCTAATTGCCAATCCAGATTCATATTGGATCCTTTCGCAAATAAAATAATATCTTGAGCATTAGTATCATCCCAGGTACCATTTGGATATCTAATTAACACATTCAAATCAAAAATCATCCTTAATTGGGATTGTATCGTAAATTTGTATAATAACTCGAAATCCGTATTAGTAATAGTAAAGTTACTAATATCTTGACCATCGAAGGGACTTATTATTCTTGCAGACGTCGCATGAGTCTGAATTAATTAAGAATATATTTAAATTTTATTACATTTTTAAATATAAGTTACTAAAAATTGCGCATGCGCACGTGTAGGTGTATATTTGAACATACAAGTTTAAACACTGTGTGATATGAATGTAAATTTATGCAATTCAAAAAAATGAATAAATAAAACACACCTGATTAAAAAATAAGCAATCCGCGGATGTTCCGCCAATTCGAATAAATGCAGGATTTAAATGCCTGGCTAAATTGATAAATCTTTCATCTGCGATTGGAAGTTCTTCTATATTCCTCAAAAGAGAGGTATCGAGTCCGAAAGATAAAAATTTGTCTGACGTTTTCGTATATATTTCATTTGTATGAATATAAAATATGGAAATATTATCCCTTTCAATCCGATTGAAATTCCAAAATGTATATGCTATTAAAGCCATACTAAGTATAAGTATAATAATGTTAGAGGTCATCCATAATCTCGTCGCTGCTTTGTCTATAATTATTAATTACAATTTACGTTATTTGATGGTAAAATTTACTTTTATATATATGATTTTTTTAAATAAATTTCAAAAATTTAAATAGGCATTGTAAAATTAGTATTAATATAATATAGTTGCGATATATAATAATTATTAATTAAAACAATAAATATATACTTTGTAAATCATTTTACGACTATTTTAAGTAAAATTATTTCCTAACATAAAACTTACTTTGACGGGTGCGGACGATATCTAGATGTTGATACCGATTTTTGTTCCAAATGTTACTTATAAAGTAATTCATTGTTATAGTCATGCAAATAAAATAATAGTTAAATGTATTTTAGATATTAAAGATTGATTTCGATAGGAACGGACTCGCGGTTAATATTCGCTCCCGATGACGAATTTTGAGAAACGATCGTAGCGCCACCGTGCGTTCGACTGCGATTGTTTAAACATGGGTGGGGCTTAATTAATTTTTTTTTCTTTTTTTTTTTTTTTTTTTTTTTTTTTCCTAAAACCAAATCAGTTATTATTAATTTTTGTTCCTGGAGATAATAAAATTATGATCTTGTTTCGTGTAATGAATTTTTTCATTTCTTGCTTTTAACTTTCCTGAAATATATAATTTTTTAGTACAATTACATTCGTGCCAACCGTCGAACTATTATTTATATGTATAAAAATCAATATCAACGAATCCCGATATTGATTTTTGTATTACAATGCATTAACAATAATAAATGAGCAAAGAGAAAAGAGGCAAAAAAAATTTTTGATAAAGATGCTACGAATTTTTCTTTAATTGCGAATCGTATAGAATGTTAAAGACTTTTTTTTTATTAAAGATGAACTTTTATATGTTTCATTACGATTTCGATGAGCTAAACTGTATCTACGCTTGTGCCTTCCAATTAATTTATGCTTTGATTCTGTATTACTTAATTCATCCTCTGCCCAAAATTGTAAGTCTGTATCATCCGATATAGGAGGTGTAGGTACAGGAGGCTTTAAATTATATATATATATATATATATATATATATATATATATATATATATATATATATATATATAATTATTATATTATTATATATATGTATATGTTTGTGTATATATATATATATATATATATATATATGTACAATGTTTATTGTTTAATTTATAATTTATGTCTTGTATTTATTTTCTTCTTAACTTACAGCTTCTCCAGAAGTACATAAGTATTCTTTATTTTTAAGATTTAATTGAGACATTAATAAAATTGTTTTTCTTACAAGAGATAGATAATTAGTATAACCTTTGCCATATTTAAAATGATATAATATATTTTTTTTACCCATACAGGTATAACGACCCATTATTTCAAGCAATTTTTCCTATACATTGTATTTATCGTATATTAATTATTTGTACTTGTCATGTTTCAATATACTAATCAATTTACAACTTATGCACACATATTTCTTATTGACATATAAAATAATAATAATAAAAAGAAAAAAAAAAAGAAGAAAATGTATGAGCCCTTAACTCAAATGAGCTAATATTTTCTAAAAATACGACTGAATTAAAAATCCCAAATATGCAAATACAAATAGATGCGAAGAAATTTGGGGATGCATATAACTGCGTTAATTTTACAACAATTCCAATCTGGACAGGAATTTTTGTTACTACCATATTAGGTTCAATTATGATTTGGGCATTCACAATGATTATTGATATTCGTACTATGGATAGATTAGATGATCCAAAAGGTAAAACTATTACTATTTCTTCTCAAGAATGAGATTAAATATAAAATGTGTCATTTACTGTATTTATATCTCTAATGATAATGAATAATAATGTTTGAAGAATAATAATAGATATGCATATATATTAGATAAAAAAGATCTGTAAATTATTAAATAAAAAAAATTTAATTTATAGCTTTTTTCAATATATGAAATATATCGCACAGTTTTTGTTACATATATCGATGAACAATCTAATATCTTGAAAAATACATTATAAATGTCTTGTTGAAATTTGCAATTTCAAAAAAAAAAAAAAAAAAAAGAAAAAAGGAATACAAAAAATTGTTAGTATTTCATTCTGTATTTTAGTGTAGGTTGTTTATTTATATAATTTTCTTGATTATGGATGACATTTATTTTATTTGAAGAATATTAAATATACATGTATATACAATAAATAGACAAATAGTTAAATAGTAATATTATAATAGTTAATAGTAATATTTATTAAAATTATAATACACATGCTGGTACATGCACTCCATGTACCACCATGAACACCATTGATAATGGTGGTAAGATGATCACTTGGTTGGGACTTATGATCAGAGGATGGAAAGGAGGCAACTTTCCATCCTCTTGGAGTTTTAATATTTCTCCGTTCATTCGTAGGTCCCTATAAATAAATAATAAATAATTAATAACGTATTATTAGTATAATTTGCACTAGCAACTATTTTACCAAATTCTATATAGTATATATAAATACATAAATATATATATATATATATCATAGAAATACTTTATTTTTATTTTTAATTTAATTATCATACGTCATTATTAAAATTTAACGTTTAAGTATAAAGAGCACATAATAAATATACTCAGAAAGAACTGAAATTATGAAAATGTTTCGTTTTATCACAGTTTTCAATTTTGTATGTTTAATTCTTTTTAAAATTGTGAAGGTTTTGTGAAGCGGAGCAAAAAGAGATAAAGATAATTCTAGTATTATAGAAATATTCGAGTTACAGTGGTTCGATTGTATTATTATTTAATCAAAATATAGAGAATTTGATATTTTCTAAAAATTAAATAATATATTTTGTATGCATACCTTGAAGTAAGATCATCAGACGTTAGACTATATAGGAAAATTTTTACGTTTCTATTTAATTTATGGAAGATCCCTTGAATTAATATCTTAGTAGAAGTTTTTCCTAGATTCATTCCATAGATAGTGATAGCAGGAACACGATTTATATATGATGCTTTTGGAGTACAATGTGCATAAATCTTTAGGTACTTGGAAGATATTGGCGACACAATCTTTAATACTTTCTCAGAAACAAATTGCTTGTAAATGACGCTAATCCACCAATCTGGGTTTGGTAAAAGATCTGATCCGATCATAGCATAATTTCCGCCAAATAAGGATTGTCTTATAACGACATTTACACCAGATTTAGCACTGTATCCTAATTTATCTAACCACAAAAATCCTGCAACATATCTGTCTGATAAACCTGGAGCTCCTCCGCCGTATGCTGAACTGGTTTCAGCTGTAAATTATTTTATTTATTATTTATTATATCTCATTTGATATCAAGACATATTAAATATTTCAAACAACTTACATAACCACATAGGAATAAATTTTCTTGACTTTTTCATCGTGTTCCACATGCTTTCAATTTCTATAGGCAAAGTATAAAATGTCATAGGATTTATAAAATCATTAACATCAGCTTCATGTCCGTTAAGATAATATTGATGCCAACTGAAGTAGTTAATACTATTTTTTTCATTTTCCAAAAATGCTTCCATGTACGAAAGACCTCCATTGTTCAACTCTCCAATATGGTTTACTTCCGGTCCGACAAGCAAGCTTTGTTGGTAACCCGTTTTATTTAATAGATTACGGAGTTGATAGTAATCTAGTGCAAGTTGCTCTGCTATTATCGTTCTATTAAATACATGATGAAATGAATTTGGTTCTGCAATTTATAAATATTATAGATCCATTAGATTATGTTCTCTTTCTGTTAGATATAAGAAAAAATATAAAAAATCGATATTAATATCACCATTTCCTAATTGCCAATCCAGATTCATATTGGATCCTTTCGCAAATAAAATAATATCTTGAGCATTAGTATCATCCCAGGTACCATTTGGATATCTAATTAACACATTCAAATCAAAAATCATCCTTAATTGGGATTGTATCGTAAATTTGTATAATAACTCGAAATCCGTATTAGTAATAGTAAAGTTACTAATATCTTGACCATCGAAGGGACTTATTATTCTTGCAGACGTCGCATGAGTCTGAATTAATTAAGAATATATTTAAATTTTATTACATTTTTAAATATAAGTTACTAAAAATTGCGCATGCGCACGTGTAGGTGTATATTTGAACATACAAGTTTAAACACTGTGTGATATGAATGTAAATTTATGCAATTCAAAAAAATGAATAAATAAAACACACCTGATTAAAAAATAAGCAATCCGCGGATGTTCCGCCAATTCGAATAAATGCAGGATTTAAATGCCTGGCTAAATTGATAAATCTTTCATCTGCGATTGGAAGTTCTTCTATATTCCTCAAAAGAGAGGTATCGAGTCCGAAAGATAAAAATTTGTCTGACGTTTTCGTATATATTTCATTTGTATGAATATAAAATATGGAAATATTATCCCTTTCAATCCGATTGAAATTCCAAAATGTATATGCTATTAAAGCCATACTAAGTATAAGTATAATAATGTTAGAGGTCATCCATAATCTCGTCGCTGCTTTGTCTATAATTATTAATTACAATTTACGTTATTTGATGGTAAAATTTACTTTTATATATATGATTTTTTTAAATAAATTTCAAAAATTTAAATAGGCATTGTAAAATTAGTATTAATATAATATAGTTGCGATATATAATAATTATTAATTAAAACAATAAATATATACTTTGTAAATCATTTTACGACTATTTTAAGTAAAATTATTTCCTAACATAAAACTTACTTTGACGGGTGCGGACGATATCTAGATGTTGATACCGATTTTTGTTCCAAATGTTACTTATAAAGTAATTCATTGTTATAGTCATGCAAATAAAATAATAGTTAAATGTATTTTAGATATTAAAGATTGATTTCGATAGGAACGGACTCGCGGTTAATATTCGCTCCCGATGACGAATTTTGAGAAACGATCGTAGCGCCACCGTGCGTTCGACTGCGATTGTTTAAACATGGGTGGGGCTTAATTAATTTTTTTTTCTTTTTTTTTTTTTTTTTTTTTTTTTTTCCTAAAACCAAATCAGTTATTATTAATTTTTGTTCCTGGAGATAATAAAATTATGATCTTGTTTCGTGTAATGAATTTTTTCATTTCTTGCTTTTAACTTTCCTGAAATATATAATTTTTTAGTACAATTACATTCGTGCCAACCGTCGAACTATTATTTATATGTATAAAAATCAATATCAACGAATCCCGATATTGATTTTTGTATTACAATGCATTAACAATAATAAATGAGCAAAGAGAAAAGAGGCAAAAAAAATTTTTGATAAAGATGCTACGAATTTTTCTTTAATTGCGAATCGTATAGAATGTTAAAGACTTTTTTTTTATTAAAGATGAACTTTTATATGTTTCATTACGATTTCGATGAGCTAAACTGTATCTACGCTTGTGCCTTCCAATTAATTTATGCTTTGATTCTGTATTACTTAATTCATCCTCTGCCCAAAATTGTAAGTCTGTATCATCCGATATAGGAGGTGTAGGTACAGGAGGCTTTAAATTATATATATATATATATATATATATATATATATATATATATATATATATATATATTATATTATTATATATATGTATATGTTTGTGTGTATATATATATATATATATATATATATATATATATGTACAATGTTTATTGTTTAATTTATAATTTATGTCTTGTATTTATTTTCTTCTTAACTTACAGCTTCTCCAGAAGTACATAAGTATTCTTTATTTTTAAGATTTAATTGAGACATTAATAAAATTGTTTTTCTTACAAGAGATAGATAATTAGTATAACCTTTGCCATATTTAAAATGATATAATATATTTTTTTTACCCATACAGGTATAACGACCCATTATTTCAAGCAATTTTTCCTATACATTGTATTTATCGTATATTAATTATTTGTACTTGTCATGTTTCAATATACTAATCAATTTACAACTTATGCACACATATTTCTTATTGACATATAAAATAATAATAATAATAAAAAAAAAAAAAAAAAAAAAAAAAAAAAGAAGAAAAAAAAAGAAGAGACAAAAAGAAGAAAAAAAAAAGAAGAAAATGTATGAGCTGTTTACTTCTTTCTTTTTTTTTTTGTTTTTGTTTTAGTAGTTAATCTTATATCTTTAAATAAAATTGAAAAGAATCTATGTTATTCGTGTGTTTGTTTGTGTATGATGTGTGTACGAAATAATAGATTTAAATTGAAATACTGAACTAAAATATAATTTACGATAATATCTTTTATGATAAACTTACGTAATTACCTCCAATTTATTATTAAGTTATAACGTAAAGCATTACTATAATACAAAAAATAAGAATCCTTTTCTATAATAAAAATAAGATAAATTCTTTTTAATAAGTCTAGTCATTTTCCGATTTTCTACGCTTTTTAGAACGAGGACTATCGGTGTCATGTGGACTTGGAGTAATATGACTTCTTTTCCTTTTTACACTACTCTCACTAGCTTCGCTACTGCTACTCGCCGCGGTTCTCGTTTCTCTACGAAACGTTCCCTCTCCCGTTACTTGAACTAAAATCTAAAAACCAAGTTCACAAAGCATTATTAACACATAGCGTTTAACATAATTTAGATATATTTGATAGTAATTAATACGTTATTCCTTGTACCATACCTGCATGTGTTGTAAACATTCTTCTTGCATAGAAACTGCCATTTTATATATGAAAGTATCGTGTTTGTTATACATAATAGCGTTTTGGAACATGAGCATAACGTCTCGTTGAAAGTGCGTAGTCGATCTGATCGTCCCGTTGTCTATATTTTTTTTTATAGTTGATAGATCCATTGGTCGAAAAATAACGGAATGATATCCAGGCGCCTGATCTTCCGTGATAGGTCTTAAGAATACGGATGCGTATTTGTGCGTAGCCAATCGATTATAAACCAACATAACTGCTTTCTTCCATGCCCTGTAATCAGCACCTTCTCCTGTGCTTTCATTTTCCGTTTCGCTATCCACGGCAATAGTTTGTTTCTTCGAATACGTTTTCATGGCACGTCCGCCGCTTAATTTGCTTAAAGAGGATTCCTCCTCGTCTAACTCCGCCGTCTCTTCCCCTGCACTGACAACGGACTCCGTGGTAATTTCTTTCTTTACGGTCGTTTCGTTTTCTGTACATTTTTTATTAACATCTTTCTCTTCTTTTATTTGAAGTTCCTCCTTAATTAGAACTTTTTCCTCGATAAAAGAATCCGTAGTTGGTACGGTCTCTTCCACTTTTATCTCTTGTTTTATCATTTGAGACATATTCTCCGTTTGTTTCGTGTCAAACACGTTTTCCGTTTTAATCTCTACGGATTCCACTCCGGTATGGATGACATCTTCCGACGTGATGTCTTGACACGATTCTACGGCTATAGTCGATTCCTCTATTTCTTCCTCTTTTATTTCGATACCAGGTAAAGTAGAACTGACCGTATCCTCAGAAAAATCTTTTGTATCTTCCTTCTTATATTCGTCCGTATAAATTTCTAAAGTGTCTTCGGCCGTTACGTCCTGCGATTTTACAGACAATTCGTCGGCTACTTCGATAATAGTTTTCTCTTTTATTAAAATAATCGGTTCCTCCTTATAAGATTCCAATGATTCTGTACTCTCTATCGTATTCTCGATAACCTGTTCCTCCGTTATTTTTTTCTTATTTTCTATACTATGAGAGCTCTCATCGTCTTCTAATATCAAACTAATATCTTGCGACTTTTCTGTGTCCTCTGTACTCGGCACGTCATTCGTTACTTCCGAGGAAACACTGGCGGCTTCGGCTGATGATGGTACATCTTGCTGTTCCCCAGTGATCTTTGCAAGGTGTAATTCTAATTGATCTAATTCCAAACATTCCTTATTTTCTATATCTTCGGAAGGTTCCTTTTGTTCTTTCGTATTGTCACAGGATTCCTCTTTTTCCGATATAACCATTTCTTCCTCTTCTACCTCATCCATTTCTTCTTCGATAGTACCTTCACCGCTTTCCTTTACATCAGGCGTCTTTGAATCGCTTTCTTCCGTTTCTACATTTGACACAGAATCTAAAATATCGAGATCTTCAATGATCTGTTTTTCCTCAACCGTTGTACTCGTTTTATTATTATCTTCGACATTAGTCTCTGCTTCTGGAGCGACTTCCTCATTTGAAATTACTCTTTCATCGTACGTATTTGCTTCCGATTTCTCTTCCTCTTGGGAATTAGACACAGTCTCCGATATTTCTGCTATGATAACTTTTGATTCCGATGGTTCTATGGCGACTGTTCCTATAATCTCTGCGATATTAGAAGTACTAGAATCTATCTCTTCGATAGCCATTTCTTCGCTATTTGGAGAATCAGAGAGGGAAACAGCTTCGTCGACGTCTCTAGGCTCAGAACGTTCCGGTATCTGTGGAATGTCCTGAGATTGAGGAATAGTAAGACTATTAATTACCGTATTTGTATTAACAGTTTCTAATGTTTGTGGACTGCCTGTTATTTCTTCTTTTATCAATTCTTCTATATCTCCAATAATTTCATTTATTTCATCCTTGTCTATCACATCCGCCATTATATCTTTTCTAATTACGTCGTCTATGTGATCTATTATTTGGACCATACTTTCTGATACCGGTATATTCGTTGCGTTTGGTATCGTTAGCGTGGCAGGTGGTACAGTTACTTCATTTTGAATGGGTGTTTGAGATACTTGATTTTGAAGATTATGAACCTCCGTAGAAATATTTTGTTGCGTCACTATGGTTGAAGGTACTTGTAAATTTGGTAACGGACCTCTTTGAGCATTTGCAGGCATTTCCAGTAACATTGAAAGTGTTGGTGCACCGACCGATGGCCTTTCGGGAATAACATTTGCAATTGGAGTTGGTACCAATTGATGCATAGAAGAAGATACACTTTGCGTCATTTGTGAATTTGGTATTTTAGGACTAGACCCAAGAAGACTGGTTATAGTAGGAGAACTTATTTGTGCAGTCGATGTTGATGTTTGTATCTGAGTCGTTGGACTGGGAGACTTTAATAAACTTGTTAATAATGGAGAACGTCCACCTCTTCCCTTCTTTTCGTCATCTTCCGTTGAAATATCAGACGATTCTGGTAATTCTGCAGGCGTTTCAATTGTTTTACGTTGATTTCTAACGGTGACATTTTGCGTAACCATTATTTCTTGCTTTTGCTGTCGTTTTACAAGCCAAGCAGAATGCGCTCTAGCTTTTTGATCTTGTTCACGTTCCTCTTGCTCGATAGCATGCCACATTTTTTGTAATTTTTCTTCCGTTACAGAGCCTGATTTTAATAGGTTTAATTCTGTTTTAAGCTGTTGGTACTCATCTCTTTGAAAAGCTAATATTTGACCCAATTCTGTTATTCTCTCTTGCGTTAATCTTCTAACAATAGATTCTCCCGTAGTCTCTCCGCTTTCTCTTTTTTTCCGTTTTGGAGTGTCTGCATTTTCCAGAAGATACGCGTACTGTATCGCACAGGACTTTTGAGAAAACCAATCAGGTGGCCTTAATGCTTCCTTTTCTGCGAAAGGTTTTAAAGAACGCGATACACTCATCCAGTTTTGATCTCCAGATTTTAATACGCTTGATGCTAAACAAAGTTGCTCGCGAGTACTCCATGCATCGCATGATATGCGTTTATATTTTAATCCTGAAAATTGACATTAATTAATCATATTTTGTTATAAAAGATTTAAATAGAAAGATCTTAGGTTAGGAAATATAAAAACAACTTAATTATTATCTTAGTAAGTTAATAAGTAATAGTAACATTTAACCAAATTTATATCTTATTTAAATAACGCCACACGAAAAAATATCGAGTGTTATGTCACTGTAAAAATATCAAATGTTTATTATTAAAACCAAATGTTAACCTTAAAATAATAATCTTTATTTTCTAAACGAATAAAGATTTGTCATGTAAACTTACTATCTTGCACCGACGTCATTTTGTTTAAATAAAATATTGCGTCATTAGTTTGTTTGTAATCATTAATTATTTCGATGACATTTAAATATAACAATTAAAGCATTTCATTTCATTATAACTCTGGGGTCACCGTTATGTTATTAAAACTCGCAATCACTGAACGAGAATAATGGAATGCGCGGAATTGGGATGTGTTCCTAAATACATCAGTATTTTAACAATTTCAGGAATAATTCGAAGTTATATTATGTGCAATGATAAAAAGTATACTTTCAAGAAAAATATTATATTATTATACGTTTTTTAAGAAGACTATTTTAAATTGCATTAGATGCTTAATATGATATATTATGAATATAACCAAAATAAAGTAAGAATTGAAAACGCTCAATATGGAAGCTTAAATCCGGCTTAATCGGAGTTCCCAATGCAGCCCAATTGAATCACTTAAGCGTTTGAAAATAGGAATACGCGGAATTGAACCGTGATGGTAAAAGCAAAAGAAACTGTCAAAGTATGTTGTGGTCGTCTGTGTCAATGTTAAATTGTTTTCGATCAAGTTTAGTCTCTTAGAGATATAATAAAACGCTAATGAATACGCGCGGAGCATGTAAAATGAAAGAAATAATAAAACGCACAGTATAGTTTACTATATAAACCATCACGAATATATCGTGTTACTGACTGCATTGCTGTGTATTACGTGTCTTGTTATAAATTTAATATTACTATTTTATTCAAATACATAGAAATGAATAATCGAAGGCGCACAAATAATTTCACGTATGTTAGTTCATGTGTGAAATACATGATATTCACGCTCAACTTTGTATTCTGGGTAAGCGAATGTCATTATATCATTGATCGACATTTTATCAGATTGATATATAAAAATGATGCCATATGCAGAATTGAATATGAATTTTATATTTTGATTACGCAGTTATTTGGTGGTCTTTTAATCGGAGTGGGCCTTTATGCCTTTGTCGAAAAATGGCAAACAACTGGTTCCATAAGAATGGAAAATGTATATGATGTAGTATTGAATATCTCCCTAGTAATGGTAATAGCAGGAGGAGTCGTGTTCGTTGTCAGTTTTGCTGGATGTATCGGTGCGCTTCGTGAAAATACCTGCTTACTTAAATTTGTTAGTATCTTGCGAAAATTAATTTGTACTCCGTTTTATCTTATATCGTGTCTAATACGAAAATATTACAGTATTCGTTATGCCTGTTGGTTTTCTTCCTACTTGAAATGGGTGTTGCAATAGTCGGTTTCGTATTTCCACATACTTTACAATCTTTACTGGA
This sequence comes from Dolichovespula saxonica, assembly GCA_911387935.1. Taxonomy (NCBI): domain Eukaryota; kingdom Metazoa; phylum Arthropoda; class Insecta; order Hymenoptera; family Vespidae; genus Dolichovespula; species Dolichovespula saxonica. Next base: position 1,988,859 of record OU427012.1, read on the forward strand.
AGAATCTTTTACAGAAAAAATTATTCAAACGTATAGAGAAGATATAGACTTGCAGAATTTTATTGATTTTGGACAACAAGAGGTAAGTATTTATCTTGATGTCATTTGAAATAAAAATAATAAAAGTTTAAAATCATGTTCATTTATTTATTTATTTTTTTTTTTTTTTTATAGTTCAAATGTTGCGGTTTAAGTCAAGCTGGGTATATGGATTGGGGCAAGAATGAATATTTCAATTGTTCCAGTCCTAGCGTCGAACATTGCGGTGTACCATTTTCCTGCTGCATAAACGTTACGGATATAAGCGTAAATTCTTTTTTTCTTTTTTAAATTTCATCAATGAAAAATCATATCGTAACGTGCTTACGTACATTCGATATTATTATTTACAGAGAGAACTCGCCAATAAAATGTGCGGATACAAAGACAAGGTCCTAACTCTTCCTGTATCCGAAGCAAGTAAAAAGGTCTGGACCAGCGGTTGCATCGAAATTGTTCGTAATTGGGCAGAACGCAATTTATATATGATAGCAGGCATAGCTCTGGGCATAGCTCTTAGTCAGTTATTCGTTATTTATCTAGCTAAGACATTAGAAGGTCAAATTGAGTTACAAAGGGCTCGTTGGCATTCCTGAGCTTGACTTCAGGCCACCTACCGCTACTCTATTCATTCTCCAGCAGGTAGGCAGGTGGCCAACAATCATACACAAGGCCAGGATGCTAAAGCAAACGTGAATGCTCGAATGGCATTGCTTGTTCTAATTGCAATCTCATTATACATACTGTGCATTTTATCTCTGATTAGATTCATTCTTTACTATTTTCATTTGTACTTAGGTAAAAGAAAATTTTTTACTTAATGTCACGAGGAGAAATTTGCATACTTTTTTTTTTTTTTTATAATTCTATTACTTCCATCATACCTATTATTATTATTATTATTATTATTATTTTTAAATACATTCATTTTATAGCTTAGAAACACTTGGCCATTGTATCCAAATAGACTTCAGCCCTCATTTTATAATACTAAATTGATATTTTAATACTAAGTGTATAAACTTCCGAGATATTTACATATCTATATACCACCTTTTTTTCTTTAGTGTTAAGTCTGGTCTATTATACACGGACCATATATCGATGTGTTCAAAGAAACTATATGAGATTTATGTTACGGCTACTTGTGTACAGCCATGTTGGACATAATCTTTGTCTTAATTCAAATTTCTTGAAAACAATTTTTTATAATATTTTAGATCAAAGATCGCGACCTTTGATAAATATGCGAGATGAAACGATGAAAATATTTTTTACATAGATAGCCATTTTTTTCTTTAGATAATATTATTTCGTTTATAAAAAAATTTAAGACAAATAACTAAGGGATAAGTAATTTAATTTAGTACCGTTTGTATTAATATATTATACATTTATTATACATACATTTGCTTTAAATATTTTTTATGTCTAACAACAGCACCTGCAAAATACGCACATTGCTTAAGTTGGTTAACGATTCATTAATTTTCTTTATATATTTGTAATGTTATGATGTAGGAGGCATCATCAGTAAGATTGAGAAGATATATTCTTTAACTTGTTAATTTATATGTTCTTTTTTTAATACGGTGCACATTAATTACACCTATGAGCAGAAGAACATCCAGTGCCAAAATCAGAATATTGTCTTACATTTCTCTTTAAAACAAATCTGACAATAATCTGGTATGAATGATTTGTTTATCCAGTAGGTATAAAAATAAATTTACTGTGTCTTTTTATCAACAATAAATGTAAAACTCATATATATATATACATACATATATATATATATATATACATAAAACCTTCTAGTTTGTAATAAACAAATATTATTCTAATATAATATCCTTGCCATCATCAACATGGTATAATTATTTATAAAGGGTTTATATACTCGAAAATGATAGTATTTAATGCATTTTTATTTATACAGCGTAAGATCTACAGATGCGTCATCGGAATATTCTAAAATAATGCATTGCCCATCAATAAGTAAAGAACTTTCTAATAGATCCATCAAAGGAGCATCCATTTGATTACATATTGATGCGCCGGTATTGTGATTGAATAAACGCAATTTATTTCCAGTTGTCGTGTTATTGTTGTTAGGAATTTTTAAAATGTCAGCCATCGAATCTATTATTTTACCAATTGTCCAATGTTTATTCATGTAAATACCTTTCGGGACGCTTGTGACTTTATTTGAAACGGTTATCGGAGGATGTACGAGAAAATAACAGCGTTCATTCACGGGAACATTTTTAGGACCTACGGCAACACTTTTCACACGCATCAATTGTACCTGATAAAAACGAAAAAGTTTCAAATTGTTGCAACAATTAAAATCGACGGGTAAACGTTTCTTACATACTTTGTTAGCCATAGCAGTATTTTTTGACTTTTTCAAAGAATCCGAAACTTCCTGATCAACTATCGCTTTAGCCTGGGCGAATTGTCTCTTAGGTATTTGCCATTTCTTAAGCTTTTTCAATGTCTCATCGTCGTTGGTTTCAAAACAGCCATGGTATCTGTGCTTTAAGCAGAAATGAATCTTACATTTGTAGCATAACATCTCGACATGTGACGTCTCTTTGCAATCTTCTTTGGAACAAACAAAATTTGAAGATGGCACTTTTGACGATATAACATCGGAGAGAGATTTGGAACACCCATGGGATTCTCCATTGAAATGATTTTTACAGAATGTCAAATTACAATGGTCACACTTAAACGGTAGAAAATCTAATTGTTTACAATCTTTCAGAGAACAACGTTCTCCGGTATCAGGAAATTCCATCTTAATTTATTTTCGTTTAATAATTTAATTTCAATTTTTCCCCCTTTCGAATATATATTATCATTCAATAATATTTTAACGCGATTCAATTATGCGACGGCGTTGGCGAATGCAAATGATTTTCACTGAGTGTACCCAATGCCAGATTATTCCACTTTTGTTCTAACTCCTTCAACGTCATGTGTGAATCACCATTGTCGCTCTCAGGATCTGGTAGTTCCGCTACCGGTACTAAAATATCATCGATGGGTAATTTTTCTCTACGCCAAGCGTCGTCGATTAAATTTAATAATCTACCATCACCGCACACTTGGCTGTCCATTCCGTTAATATTAATGAACAGTTTCGATAACGATTCTCTTCAACCTTAAACTCGTTAAAACGTAGTATATTTATTTCGTCGATAATCGTGATACCAACTTAAAGGCAACGCAATAACTACGCGAGACCGTTTCCATTGTTTAGTGACAGGTTATAAAAAGAAAAGAAAAGAAAAAAAAAAAAAAACAAATAAAAAAGGATTTAAATTCGATGATCGTACGAAGAAACATAAGATTTTAGTGAAAATTAAGTTTCGATCGTCGTCGATAGTTGTCGCTGGTGTCGCCATTAAATTTCCCGCGTATTTGAATTTTAATTCTTTTCTTGTTTAACGTCGAACGAGATATCGGAAAACAAATCGAAAATTTTCCTCGTTTTAAACAATTTCACGTTTATCCGTACGTTTTTCTTTTTTAATAAATTCCAAATAAATTATATTTATTGAAAAATAAAAAATATATACATATATACATATAATTTATGATTCAACGGGGTAGAGAAGGGGGGGGGGAATTTAATCTGAAAGATTTGAATTAATTCGTTTTCAGATCTTCGGACCGTTTTAAGTATGGCGATGAGAATCGAGTCACGCTTTCCAATTATGGAAAGGATGAGATTAACCGACCACGTCTCGTCGGATGATCATCGATTCATTTTGTCCTACTCTTGAAATTCGTAATAAGGACATTTTATCGTAGATACAGATACGTATGGTACGTGAAAGTTATATCGAAGGTGAACAGGTTTGGTTAATGACGTCTGTATATATACATATATATATACATACATACATACACACATATATATTAGTCTCTTATCTATAAATAAGTAATCTTTCAATGATCTAATAAAAAACAATATGCCTGTATTATTACATATACATATGTATATGTACTAGGAAGAAAAACACAATAATAATTATGCATTATTAATCAAGGATAAGAAAAGTAAATTTTTTTTCAAGGTGATCGTTAAAAAGAGGAGAAAAAAAATCGGATCGGCTATTCTTGCTTAGATTGTAGTGACATATATATATATATATATATATATATATATATATATATATATATAAAGAGAGAGAGAGAGAGAGAGAGAGAGAGCTCAATGATATAACGGTATTATGTATATATATATATATATATATATATATATATATATATATATATACATACGATCTTAGAAGTCAGAGATTTGTGGTCGTTAAAGATAGGTGTGTAACTCAACAGTATTTGATGATCACCCGTTGGATTGAACAAAACGCTTCGTCGAAAGTATTCTCAGTCGACGAAGGAACGTTCTCTCGCGTGGTTCCCTTATTCACAGGTGTGCCCCGAGTAGTGATCATCTCCGTTAGAGAGACGAGCGTGGTGTAGTAACACATCCAAGTATGGGTGAGTTAATAAAATTCGTTCATTCGTTCGTTCGTACGATTAAATCGACGAATAAAATACGTCCTTACATTCGTCGATTACGTTAAGTTAGGTATCGTTATTTTCTTTTCTTTCTTTTTTTTTTTTTTTTTTTCGATCATCCTTAAATTTTGATTGGTAACAGACGAGGTACGTACGCGAACTCGACAATGAGCTTCGTCTAAGAGGTTTAAAATCATGGATATTTCTTAATACGACGCATCGAGGAGAGAAAGTTCGAGAGGTTCTCTCGATCGTTCATACATAAATTTTTCTCTTTAATTTTCTATTCTGTTTCTCATTTTTATTAGAGGATTCGCCATTTTTCTTTCCTTCTTTCTTTTTTTTTTCTTTTCTTTTGACGTGACTCACTCTCACCATACCTGTATTACAATCGGATCAATGATCGAATTCTCGATCCTCGAACGTAGGATATTGTTTGGACTAACGTTATTTCTTTCTTCTTTTTTTTTTTTTTACCGTTATACACGTACAAGAATGAATGAGATTTAACGTTCGAATTATTTCTTTCATTGAGTTACTATACTCTATTCTTTTTTTTTTTTTTTTTAAGTTATACAAATATATATATATATTTTTTTTTTCTACCAAAGAATATACGAAAACTTTGTGGTATTTATAAAAAAAAAAAAAAATTATAAATTACGAAAGTATAAATTATAAAAGTATTTTGAATTATTCTAAAAACATTCAATTGACGATTACGCGAATACAGAATATTAGAATCGAACGATTACGACAAAGTAAATTGAATTATTATATGCACATGCGTATATACATTTTTATTTATTTATTCATTTATCTATTTTTTCCGGATATATGTCTACGCTTTGTTGTGTTCATACAAAAAAAAAAAAAAAAAATTTAATTCGATTGATCGAAGGCGTTAGAAAAAATATTTCGCATTGTTTTAAGAACATGCAATTGACGATTAAATGTAAAATATTAGAATTGAACAGATCTAAAGTAAATTAGTTTATTATATACATATATATAAAATGTATACAAAAAAAGATATATATATATATACATACATATAGAGTAATCGTAACACGTTTTGGTATCAACGTATCTTTTTCAAAAAAAAAAAAAAAAAAAGAAAAAAAAATTAAATGTAGAATATTAGAATTGAACGGATCTAAAGTAAATTAGATTATTATATACATATATATAAAATGTATACAAAAAAAATATATATATACATACATATAGAGTAATCGTAACACGTTTTGGTATCAGCGTTTTTTTTTTCAAAAAAAAAAAAAAAATCTGCTTGATTAGACGTTAAGAAGAAAAAGATCGTGAATCGTCGAATTTGATCTAGAGATCAAGAGAGCGTTATTGTATCGTCGTAATCGTTGATAATTCACGTGAGTTTGTAGAGCCATGTACATATATAGGGTCACCAGCTGCAATTACATTGCAGTTATCATATTAACTCCGTAGTCCTCGCTCGCAATCTTTCTGATTAGGCCTCGTCCTAAACTCAAATGGCGAATGAGTCTAAGGCCAGTGCATACATACATACTTACATCCTCCTATGTTTCTCTCATCTCCCCACGGATAGAGGATGATGATGGTACATTGGAATATTTCAATGTTGAAAGATATATCGTACGTTCGAAGTTAACAAAAAAAAAAAAAAATATTCATTTTATCATCTATATCATGATATACATATATATTTATTTATTTTTTTTATTTATTTTTTAATTATATTTTATTTCATTTTTTCGTATCTCGAACGTGGATTGTAATTTTTTTTTTTTTTTTTTTTTGATACAATCTGAAGTTTATTATTCGAGTTAAACGTGTGTAATGATTTTAAATTTGTTGTCCTTGTTCAAGATATGTGTGTGTGTGTGTGTGTGTGTGTGTGTGTGTGTTATGCATGTATGTATGTATGTTTATATGGAAACGAAATTTTCGTAATGAAACGAGATACGAAAATGATTAAAAAATTGGATCGACTTGTTAACTCACGATAAATATATGAGATTTATTATATTTTATCAATTTTTACAAGCTATAATAGTTGGATCGTTTTACGCAATGTCGAATGTAAAGCAATACAAAATTGAATAGATATCCTTTCGCCACTTTTTTTTTATATACACACACACACACACACACACATACACACATACACATATATATCGAGTTACGTTTCCTTTCGTTCCACTTACCTTCGTTTTTTCTTCATTCTTTTTTTACTTTATTGTTTTTTTCTTATATATATATATTTTTTTTTCAGGAGTCACTCACGCCAGCAGCCTATTCGTCGTGCTCGCTGTAAGTGGAAACGTTTAATTGAAATATTCGCTTTAAGACATTTTCTTAACTTTCATCGAGGCAGCATCGTAACGTGTTACTTCAGACACACGCGAGATGTCGAAAATGAAAAGTTAAATATTATGTCTCGTTGTTAAACGACGACGGGGTACGATTGGTCGATCAAAAACTAAGACGAAAGCGATTCTTGGTTTTTTCTTTTTTTGGTTCTAACTTTTTTTTTCTTTGATTATTATTATTATTATTATTATTATTATTATTATTATTAATAGGTACTTCTGATAACAGCGGAGGGAGGCGATATAATACGCAAGAGTATTGTCTTCGACAAGAACACGCCTGACGTGTTTTATTGTCCCCAGCACAAGCCAACGGGGTTTGAAAAAATGATCGTAAAAGCGAAACCCTTATGGAGGCTTTGCCAGTTTGAGGGTAAACCCATTCCGGAGGATTATAAAAGCGACTGTTACAATGACGTAGACGAATCGGAGTACGCTTGTAAGGAAAAATACAGAATTATGGTGAGTAATATCATATAATAATAATAATAATAGTTATGACAATAATAATAATAATAATAATAATAATAATAATAATAATAATAATAATAATAATAATAATAATAACAGTAATAACAATAATTATTATTATTTTTATTATTATAATAATACACATCAGATAATAATAATAATAACAGTAATAACAAAAATTATTATTATTTTTATTATTATAATAATACAAATCATATAATAATAATGATAATGATAACAATAACACTAATAACAATAATTATTATTATTATTTTTATTATTATAATAATACACATCGTATAATAATAATGATAACTGTAATAACAAAAATTATTATTATTTTTATTATTATAATAATACACATCGTATAATAATAATGATAATAATGATAATAATAACACTAATAACAATAATTATTATTATTTTTATTATTATAATAATACACATCATATAATAATAATGACAGTAATAATAATAATAATAATTATTATTATATTTATCAATATGATAATAATATATTATTATTACCATTGTTAGATTGGCAAGGATGAAATTTGTAGTTAATAATACCTAATTGCCTTTCTTTTTCTCTCTCTCTCTCTCTCTCTCTCTCTCTCTCTCTACAAATTTCATCCTCGACGATCTGACAGTATTATTATAATTATTATTATTATTATAGAAAGTTTCCCTAACGTAGAAATATCGAGATCTCTATGATCGTAAGAATCAAATGCACTTTATTAAACTTGGCTTTTGTACAGTAACGAGAGTTTATTATTTATGCGAATCGATCGAAGTGTTGAGGAAGTCCTCGCGTAAGCTTATAATTATGAAATTAGTATATTATTTGTATGAGGTCATGTTTTTCTTTTCCGCCACTCCTTACCTCCCCCATCCCGCTCCCCCTCCCCTCCCTACCCCCTTTCCACAACCTTTACCGTTACTACAGTTTCTCACAGGGTGTTATATAAAATGTACAAGAGAGAGAGAGAGAGAGAGAGAAAGAGAGAGAGAAACGAACGTGGCTCTTGGAAAGAAGTAATTATATTCTTTCTTTCTTCTTTTTTCCATCCCACCCCTTACCCCCCACCCACCCCCTTCCTTTTTGCCTTTCCAACGTATATTTATCAACGAACAGTATCATTGATTCTTCTCTCTCTCTTTTTCTTTTATTTTTTTTTTTTTTTTTTTGTAGAATATTCCATTTTTTTTTTGACCCCGATAGTTCTTTCACAACATCTTTTCCAGAGGAAGAGGAAGAAAAAAAAAGAAAAAAAAAGATCCCTCCTTCGTATAATCGTCGATCAATTAAGTGGGGCTATGCACTCCTCGAAGGAATGAAGGATTAAATTTTCAATCGTTCGCTGAAAAACGCCAAATGACCAACACCTCGTCCGTATTATCATGCTACCTCACACACAATGCTCTCTCGCCATTAAGAATCATGCGAATTCATCGTAACCCCACGTGTAACCATGTTTGGTGTCGGTTCTTCTTTTTTTTTTTCTTACAGAAACGATTCAAAAATGCGGAGGGAGACGCAAAACCCATTGACAACGACTACATCGAGAAATAGATGAAAAATGACGATGCTGCACGGCCAATCCACGCGCAAATCCATAAAAACACTATACAAAAGAACAAAAAAAAAAAAAAAAAACCAACAAAAAAAAGAAAGCCAAACCAAAACAAACAAAAAAAAAAAAAAAGATACAAAATAAAACCCCATCCTCAAATTTATATCTCACTAATGCTCAAGGGCTGCGCTATGGCGGGGCATACTCAGTATGTATATGTACAGTAATATCGACTAGGAGGAGGTGGCAGAGAACAGAACCACGACACGCATAACGTATCTTCTCACCCTAATCATTTAATGGCCCGCTTCGCTTTTTTCTTGTTTTTTATTTTTTTTTTACGCATATATATATATATATATATATATATATATATATATATATATGTGTGTGTGTGTGCGTGTGTGTATAAATAATTTTTTTTTGTTCCTTTTTTTTTTATTCCCCCACTACAAATTACGACGTACTTGTAGTCATTGACGAAGTGTAATGTGTAACGATTAATCAAAAAAAAAAAAAAAAGAAAAAAATTTAAGCCGAGAACACGAAAGAACATGTACGCTTGGTATAAATAATTATGTTTTTATTTTTTTTTTTTTATATGTACGTAGGTATAGGGAAGTTTAAAAACATTTGTGTAATTTGTATCATAGAAAGAGACGATATTATTTTACAAATACATTAATACGATTCCTTGATTAATTCGAGATTTATATATTGGATATGAAACGTCTGTTCGTGCGTTGTTCGTCCATGTTTTTAATATCGTTCCTTTTGAAACCGTACGAAGGGCAACGACAATACTTATTGTATCCTATTCGCAATAAACGCGATTCATTTAATATTGTTATCAAAAGAAAAGAAAAGAAAAAAAAAGAGGAAAAACTTGTAACCTTTATAATATTAATAATAAAACTAACAACGATAGAGCTTGGCAGTTAATAATTAACTCGAAGACCAAATGGTATGGTTTTTTAGTCGCTAAAACGCTGCTTGATGTTCACGGTCATAGAAAAAAAAAAAAAAAAAAAAAAAAAGATCGAAAAAGATAATTACGAGAATACTTCGAACTGTAGTATTGCAATAATAATGACGGTTTCTTAACAAACTCATGTATATATAATATTTGAACTGTTTTCGGGATAATTTATATATATATATAATATCACTTTCTTTCTTAAAAAAAAAAAAAAAAAAAATTTACAAATTAAAAAAAGAAAAAAAAAAGGAAAAGATCTTAAAATATTAAACCACTAGCCGCTGCGATCTTGTTTTTACTGTTGTTTAAAAATAAACGACTTAATGACACTTTTGTAAATACGTATTTAATTAAATCTTCTTGCATTTATTATTACATTTGTAAATGCAATACGCCAATATACACGCATAGAGATATTTAATTTGTTATAAATAACGCAACGAAAGAGAAACTCCGGGATTTTTTCAAGAGTCTATTCTCTGCAACGTGTCCGGTACGTAGACATATTTTCGTTTGGTATTAATTAAACGTAAATATAAACTTTTTCTCGAATAATAATTCGACGATAAGCGAGGAGACGTTAGTTGGTTAGTTAGTTTTTTTTTTTTTTTACTTTTTTTTTTTTTATTTATTTTTTTATTCATTTTTATTCCTTTTAAGAAACTTTCAAAACGACACACATCGATAATTTTTATGTGTTATAACGTTATTCGTAAATTTTCCCCTGTTTTAGATGAGACTCCATCCACCGGGAAGCAATACGCCATATAACGGGACGCGTCTTTCGAAATTTCTTAACGTCGATAAAGACGAATATGTAAAAAAGAACCAAGTATAATTTTATTCCGTTACATTTTATTTTATTTTATTTGATTTTATTTTACTTTATTTTTGGAGAATTACATTTAAGGGAAGAATATATCATTGTATCACATTAATGACAGAAAAGGAAGAGATTAATGTATATATATATATAAGTATATATATATATATGTGTGTGTGAGTGTAAGTGTGTGTGTGTGTGTTAACACAATATGTCAATATCACTTAAATATATACATCGTATAAAAGTATATATACAAGTGTGTTGTGTCTGTATATTTCATGGTTGAATTTGTACACTCACAGTTATGTTAAAAATTATTGAGATCTCTTGACAAATATTCGTAATTCGCATTCCGTACATTTATTCGATTACATTTGTTTTATTTTATTTTTCTTTTTATTTTTCAATGACGTCAAAAAGAGAAAAGATTTTCATTCCGTTAATTACCGTCCAACAATAATTAAATGAATATACTTGAAATACAAGAATTGTATTAAATAGGAATATCTTGTTTGTATATGGAAAAATATTATTTTGCATGCATATATCTCAGCGCGCGCGCGCGCGCGCACGCGCATTTTATTCGCATTAACGTAGGAGGTAAAGGGATTTGTTTGAAATAATTTATAAAATTAAAACCTCGTTATGACCTGTACCGTCATATATATTATCTTTCGATATTTTTAAATTAATTAATTAATTAATTAAGAAAAAAAAACAAAGAAAAAAAAAATAAACTTAATTTTTCTTAAATTAAATTATGAAAACTGTACAAGGAGATTATTATTATTTTTTTTTTTTTTCTTCATAAATAGGTATTATATTATAATACATCGAATATTCTTTTAATATTTATCCTAATGACGTACACGTATGAAGAATAACTACTCATAATGACACAAGAAATACTATATATGGATAATAATATTTCGTCGACATCGAAGATGAGAGAAGAGAGAGAGAGAGAGAGAGAAAAAAAAAAGAAAAGAAAAAGAAAGAGGAAGGAACCCTGTAACGTTAAGTTCTACTAATATTATTACGTTAAATGCATAATAAAAAATATATTCTAGATAAAAATAAATTTCAATAATTAAGGATTAAATAGGTATTATCTTATAAAACGAGTTTACCATCGTTCGAAGCTCTAATCTGTTCGACTTGTTCCGGCGTAAGAATTAATTTACTTCCGTTGGGCAATACTAAAGCATAATAGCTGCCGGTTTCATTTACTACTACGACCAACTCCGTCGGATTATTATTTTTCGTTGTTGATGGTGTCGATTTGATCGGCGTTATAGATATGCAACCTTGATGTATCCGTTGAATAATTTCTTGGGGAATAATATTCTTTAATACGCTGTTCGTTATATCCGAAACAGTTAGCTGACCGCCATTCGATGAGAATTCTTTACGTCCGCCTTTAGGCTTTTCATTGATTATTTCAATTTCGTCGTCGCTGTCGCTAAGTATTATCAACGATGTAGCCTTTTTTTTCGTTTGCTTTGGATCATCCTTCGAGCCTTTCGTATTCGGCAAACTTTTATTTTGTACCTTTCGTTTTATAGTAATACTGGGTAGTTTAGCGACATTAAATTGTTGCGTGATATTTTGTCGTATGGTGGTATTCGATTGTTTGAGGGTATTAGATTGCTTAACGGTATTAGATTGTTTAGCTGCATTGGATTGTATAGTGGCGGTAGGTTGTTTAGTAGCGTTAGATTGTTTAGCGACGTTAGATTGTTTAATAACGTTATTTTGTTTAGTAACGTTAGATTGTTTAGCGACACTATATCGTTTAGTAACATTAGTTTGTTTAATCGTATTAGATTGTTTCGTTACACTAGATTGTTTAGCGATATTGGATTGTTTCGTAATATTAATTTGTTTACCAATACCAGATTGTTTAATGACATTATAATTCGATTGCGAACTCGTAGCTCCCTTCTGCGACATTTTATTAGCTTTATTGTCCGATTGCGCTGTACCGATTAAATTTGATTTTTCGGCCGCGTATGTCGTTTTATTATTGACGATGTTTTTCGATTTTACAATGCACGGTACCTGGTTTATAACAGGTGGCGATTGCGATTCTATCGGAATAAAATTTGATTGTTGATCGTAAACGACATAATCCGGGAGTAACTCTTGCATGTAATAATTTTGTTGGAACGGAGGTACGATGTTGGGGATCAGTGTGTTCGTTTGAACGAAAGTATGCGATTGGGTCAAACCAATCAATGTCGGATTCGACTGTACCATGTAACTGACACCGTCATCACCACCATCATCACCACCATCACCACTGCCATCACCACAACCATCAACAACACTGCCATCACCGTTCACGTCGTAATTTGTCTTCCCGATTTCGTTCATCACAATCGGCGTTTCGTCCTTTATATTAAGTTCCGAATGAACACTATTCGTGTAATTGATTTTATTTTCCTCCATCGAGGATATCGTTCTAACTGAATTTTCCTTTATACGCGGATATACCAGAAGATTTGACGTAGACGATGATTTATTATTCGGCGATTTAGTATAATTATGGGACATCTGAAAGAAAAAAAAAAATTCGACTCCCCTTTTAATCGACATTTCTTTATCCGATCGTCGCACGCTTGCAATCATTATTATCATTAGTTTTGTTTTTTTTCTCTCCTCTCTTACCTCGTTACACAGTGCAACTTCTTTTTGGGTATTCTCGAACGAATGATTTCTCTTATTTGTTGCTCTGTTTTGGCTCGTTCTCAATCTTTTATTGGTGGCTGAGAAAGAAAACAAAAAAAAAAAAAAAAAAAAAAAGAAAAAAAAAGGAACGCGCGTTTTGATAAATCTGTTTTTTTTTTTATTTTATTTATTTATTTATTTATTTATTTATTTTTTTTTGAAGAAGATACTCACACGAACGCTTATTTTTCCTTCTACGAGAGCCTGGTAATATCCAATCTTGGTCTGAGTCCTCCTCCTCTGACCAATACTTGTTGTATTTGTTTTTCGCATAAGAGTAAGCAACGGGTGTACAGGTCTGTGAGCTGGGAGGCGGGTAGATGGTCTTAACGCCATTCCATTCACCCAACTCGCCCTCATCGATCTCCTCATATGGATACAATTGTTCGATGTACGAGGATATTCCTCGTGCTCGTAGTACTCTTCGATTTTGTTGTTCTTTAATAACAACAATAAAAAAAAAGAAAAAAGAAAAGAAAAAAAAAAAAAAAAAAAAAAAGAAAAAAAAAAAACGTCGATTAATCTTCATCGACATAACACGGAAATAAAAAAGATTCGTGATCAAAGTATCCATAAAACCCTCAAATATTTTTGAGTATACACGCATACCCACGTATACGCGTATTTGTATTATTTACCTTCTTCTTTCCCACCACGGTCTTTATGTTCCTCATGTTTTTTCCCTTCGTTATTTTTCCCGTTTTCTTCTTGCCGCTCTCCAACGTTTCCTTTCTCTTGGTCGTTTTCGATGTACGATCCATTACATTCGTTGACTTCCGATCCCTTACATTCATTATTGTTTTCTGATTTATTAAACTCGTTGCTTTCTGTTCCCTTAAATTCGCCATTGCCTTCTGACTTTTGACGTTTTTCTTCGCCTTTGCCCTCGTCTTCGTAATCATTTTCTTTTCCCCTTGTGCGCTCTTCTTCCTCCTCATCGTTGTCGATACATTTTGATACTGCTGCCGGCAAGGCGGAGTAACTTTCGGTACTAATTGGGGATACGGTAGAATTCGGTAACGTCTGTAACGTTGCATCACTGGTAGTTGGCAATTGATAGTCCTGTGATCCAACAATCCACCAATTAGAGCTGACACCATTTTCACCGGATGAATCCTGATCCTCCATACTGCTACAACACACAGCCAGCTTTGACTGCCGATGTATATACTTCTTCGTAAAGATTTTAACTATGATATTTATCGAGGATATATATATATTTTTAACGCAAACAATACATATTAAACTCATTGTAGCAATTATCAGAGGTTTCAGGTTTACATTAAAGTCAGGTAAGATTCTATGGTTAACATATGTATATATATATGGTTAACATATGTATGTATGTATATATATATATATATGTGTGTGTGTGTGTGCGTGCGTGTGTATATATTTGTGAGATGAAAATTGATACAGAATGAATGTGTTTATGGAGTGATGATAATAAGAAAAAAAAAAAAAGAAAAACAGATTTTTTTGTTGATTTCAATAACATACCCAATTTTAAAATTGGTCCATTCCTTCAGTAGCTTCGCTTTAGCCTTTTTCGTCGTATCTTTCAGGTTCGTTTCAATGCCTTCAACCCCTTTCAATAGTTCCGTCAATTTATTTACCAATTGTATCTCGCACTTACAATTTGATTCAGGCTGAAAATAAAATATCAATTTCGTTATATAAAACCGATCATTATTATGAATCTATTATGCGCGTCCCACATATATACAAAATACTATATATTAATATATATATATACAGTATTTTGTACATATGTGAGACACGCATAAAAGATTCATAATAATGATTGGTATATATATATATATATAGAAGAATAATATAGAAGAATAAAAAATCTATCTATATATATATATATATATATATATATATATATATATATATATTTGTATATTATTATACTATATATATATATACATATATGTATTGTATATTATGCTATATATTAAATATATAATATACTATATAAAATATATTATATATAATATATAAAATATATAATATATATAATATTATATTAAATATATAATATATATAATACTATATATTAGTATACATATATATATATATATATATATATATATATATATATACATATATGTATTGTATATTTTTTTTTTTGTACAAACTTACCGTATTCGATGGAAAACTTGAGATAAGATCCCTCAGAGTTTCGACGCTATCGGCAACTAATCGAAAATTGGATACGTTAAGTTCATCGAGCATAATTTTAAAAGATGCCCTCTCGTTATCTCTCTCAGGATTATTTTCAACTTCGTCCCTGTTGACGTCGTCATTTACAATTTGTGAAAAATCGTTTAGAAACGAATTAACCTCCATTTCTTCATTTTCGTTCGCCATCATTGGGGATCTTTCAACGTAATCGTGCGTTTCATTCGTATCAAGAAACGTTCCGTCAGTGGCATCTACATTTCCTGTTGTATCCTTCATTTCACCGTTGTTCGGCGATCCCATATTACTCCGTATAATATCACAATTATTAATAATATCAGGTACATCGCTTAAAATACATTCAATTTCATTGGTTATAGACGTTTCGTTTTCATTCAACTTTTCGTCGATCGATCTAAACGCCGACGACGTATCTAAATCGTTGTTATATTCGGTACTCGTCGAAAACATATTATCATCAAGTATTATACCTTCGATCGTTATTATATCGTTTAATTTTTCATCGTCGTTTTTCGATTTATTGGACAAATTCTCCAAGCAATATTTAACGTTTGTTGTTGGATCGGATTCGTTCGATAATGATTCACAATTGTCTTTCATTTGCTTATCAACAATATTTTCATCGTCGTGGCATCTCGTATCCGCAATCCCATTTTCTATAGTTTTAGTACAGTCACCTTCCAATTCCGACTCTAACTTATTTAATAATCGATTTATTATTGCTATGCAATGGTTTTCATAAGTAGATTCCGTAAATCCTTTAAATGCAGCTTCCTCGTCGCTCGAATCAGTTAACTGACTATTATTATCGGCATCGCCATCATCGCCATCATCGCCATCATCGCCATCATCGCCATCGTCATCGTCATCGCCATCATTGCCATCATCGTCGTCATCGTCATCGTCGTCGTCGTCGTCGTCGTCGTCTTCGTCGTCGCCGTCGTCGTCGTCGTCGTCTTCATCATTACTGCTAATGGTGCTTGTATCACTCGACAATGTATTTATCTCAGATGTTAGTAACGGATCACTAATCTCTTTTCCGTTAAGATTTTCTACATTTACATTACTAACATTATCGTTATTACTTGTGCTCGCACAACTCAAATCTAGATCCCCGTTATTTTCTAAATTCATGGCACTGTCAAAATTATTACAAATATAACAATCCTTATCTATTTCCATCTCTTGGGTTTTCGCTGGCGTCTTCTTTCTTTTTACTTTCGTACATAATCCTTTCTGCCATTTGGACTTCCATTTTCTTTTAACCTTTGTCTTCGTTTCAGATCCCACCGCTGTCTTCTTTGGTATTACAGGCTGAAAGTATAAATTTTTTTTTTTTTTTTTTATTAAATAAAATGTAAATGATGAAATTTTTTTTATATAAATGAATTATTATTTATTAATGTAAATAAATAATGTATTTATAATTTATTTAATAAAAAAGTTTTTATAAATTAAGAAATTAATTTCAAAAATTTATAAAAAATTTTGTTTGTAATTATATATATATATATATATATATATATATATATATATATATATATATAAATAATATGTATATAAAGTATATATAATGTGTATATAATTTATATATAATGTGTATAATGTATGTATAATGTGTATATAATGTGTATAATGTATGTATAATGTGTGTATAAATAATAATATATAAAAATTTATATTTTGGATAATTTTGGATGAAATAAAAAAAGATTCAAGTAAATGTTGACGTACCAAATTTAACGTTTAACATACCTTCATAGGGGAAAGAACGCTGTTATTCGTGGAATATCTATATATTCTCAATTCGCTATTGATAAACTGAGGAAAATAAATATATTTATCTCCGTTACGATCGGTTCCCAAATTTATTTCGACTTGATCTTCCCACGGATGATTAGAAATTTCTTCTTGAATCGTTTTTCTTGTATGCTGCGAAGAAGAAGATTGTCGACGGATTATCGAAGTTATAAATTGGCTCCTTTACCCCTCCCCCCACTCATGAAATAAATTATTATTATTATTATTATTATTATTATTATTATTACTTTTTTTTATTTACCATGAGAGTATCACAAATAGTTTTCAAAAGCCATACTCGTTGTTTGAAGGACAATTTTTCAAAGTCTCTGTCGGCAAATACGGACGAGTCGGGAAAAATATTCCAGAATTCTGGTTCTATGCCAACAGTTTCCAGAATCTACAAAATCATTCAATCATATATTCAACGATTATCATAGCGTGAACGTTTAAACTTTTACCTCTTGATAAAATAGACAATTATTTAATTGATTAATTGTAGATCTTTAATTAAATCAATGGAACACTAACTTTTATCACGTCTCCGCGCTTTCCGTCATAGAACTTAAACCAATTGTTTATTTTATGCATTAAGATGTTCGTCCAAAATTGATAGGGCATAGGTGGTATTTTTTGGAGTTTTGGTTTGCCCATAGGGCCGCTAAAAAAAAAAAAGAAAAGAAAAAAAATATGATAAAGGATGGAAATTAATCACATAGACTTATCAATAATTACATTGTCAGAATTGTAATATCCATAAATAATAATATCTGTTAACATGTATTATTTGTCATATTAATAACATACCTCAATAAACACGTCATAATATTTGCTAACTGCTTTGAAGCTTGCGGTATGGCTAGCATTCTTTCCATTTCATAAATAGTTATCGGTGGTACATTCAGAATGTCTTTGGTTAAGTAAAGAAATTGATATATTTGTGGTATCTAAGGAGAAAGAAGAAACAAGAAAAGAAAAAAAAAAAGGAAATTTAATTTGGTTAACAAAGAAATATACGTGTAAAATAAAGAAGATTAAAGATTTACGAACTTCCCACATGGATTTCATATCCTCTATCAATCTTGTTGGAAAATAACTGTTTCCGTCCCTATTCATTGCGGGCTTTTCCAACTCGTCCTCTTTAAATTTTTTATCTTTCTTCGACATTTTTCCTTGGCTGAAATATTATTATTATGTTTATTATTATTATTATTATTATTATTATTATTATTATTATTATTATTATTACCATGAAATACCATCACGTCGTTTAAAAAATTTAAAGTAAACCGGTAAAATAATTGAACTATGCTTAAGTAAATATACGTCATTAAGGTGGTAGATGGAATCACATGTATATTTAAAAAGTAATTTTCTAGCGGTCTTGTCATTAGTCATGTTATTGGTATAAAATAAATGGCAATGACTCTTTATTATTCATGAGAAAGAAAAAAGATGATATTAATTGTAGTCGGGGTAAAGTAAGGCTGACTTTGTAATCGAATGAATAATATCATCCAACAAACATAATTCTCGCAATTATTTTCTACTCTTGTTATCATCTTCTAGATGATATTATAAAATGATATACATATATACATATATATATGAAATATAGTGGAATAAATAATGAAATGAAAAGAAAAAAAAAAAAAAAAAAAATATGATGCAAAGTTCCATTCTGTTTTAATTAAGCGTCATTAACATAAACTTAAATTGAAGTTTAATCCAGACTCATCGTTAGTCAAGTGTAATACTTTATTTCAAGGTTCACGATATTTTTTCCTTTCAGATTCAATTATACGTATATACATCATGCGTACATGCATATATAAAAATAAAAATACACGCGTATGTAATATGTAATTATAAAGGATTGACAAATTAAAATTTTTGATTAAAATTAAAAAAAAATAAAAAAAAAAAAGAAAATAGAAAAAATTAAAAAATAAAAAAAAAAAAAAAAGACAAGAAAAGAAAAGAAAGTGATAAATGCGTTGTGCTTAATATTTTCACTGTTACATAAGACAGCACTTTTCATAGTTATCTCGTCGAACGTCAACAGTTTTGTTAAAAACATGACTGGCCAAACAGCACATTATGCTCGCTCGCGTGAGGTGCGGTCAAACATCGATAAGAAAAACATGAATGTTTGTCGTGTAATTATGCTGAGGAGATCCATTAAACGTTGTCACGAAACGTTGTTCCTTTACTGGTCGAACTTGTGCAATGTCATTTTCACTTGTTAAGAAAAATTATATATATATAGTTATGGTGGTTACCTAATGGACACTTATCTCGTTTCGGTAGAGAGAGAAAGTTTATTATTTCAATTTCGTTGCCGTTATATATATATATATATATATATATATATATATATATATATATATATGTATATGTATATGTATATAAAACTACAACAAAATATATCTCCGAAATTGTATAACTCACTTCCCGCACTCAGCACCCTACTTCCACCTTCATCCCTAAGAGAAATCAGCTAACCTAATAGCGGACGAATTATTGTATACGTAATATATTTTTATTCCTTCTCTTTTTTTTTCTAATAAAGTTGTTCACTAATTGGGGGATCGATATTTTGTAGGCATTAGAAACGAGCACGTTGACAAAATATACATCGTAAATCATAAATATGTGTTATAAAAACGAATGTACGCATTTCATAACTCGCAAGAAGATCTTTCACTTCTCGAATAATTTTTATACTATCTGCGTGGAAACTTGTGAGGAGGAAAAAAGAATTAAAAAAAAAAAAAAAAAAAAAAAAATAAAAAATAAAATAAAAAATAAAAATAAAAATAAGAAAATAGAATATATATGTGTGTGTGTGTGTGTGTGTACAAAAAGAAATAAAATAAAATAAAAATAAAAAGTATAAAAGAAAAAAAAAAATAATACCTGCGTTCACAGAGAAAAGGTAAAGAATAAATAATTCACAAAGTATCACGATGACGATATTGTGATCGTACAAATGAAAAATATTTTACTATCGGTTATTAATCATGCGCCATTAAACTGCTACGATACGAATCATTGCATTTATTTCTTTCAGTTATATTTAAACAGTATAATAGTAACGTTTATTGACTCGACTTTACCCGTTTTAAATATGCACATTAATGTAAGCACAATTTGTACGTTGTAAACGGTAAAAGTGGCTTGAAAGAAAAAAAAAAAAAAAAAAAAAAAAGGAAAAAAAAAAACAAAATAGAAAAAGGAAAGAAATATTAATATTAAATATAAATTAAAAGGTATTCTCGAAGTTGCTGATATCCAAGGATTCGACGTATAAAAAAAGAAAAAAAGATCGGTCTTCTCGTAGCACGTGGCAATTTAAAGTTATTCTCAAACGTGCCTTATCGAGATAACAAAAAATTAAAAAAAATAAAAATAAAAATAGAAAGAAATAAAAATAAAAAAGAAAAAAAAATATATGTTTCCTTTGATAATACGGTACGTCCACATCAATTGCGACATGCCAGATGTTGTTACGATTTATTAATTAATTCGAATAATATAAAAAAGGAAGAAAAATAAAAGTTATCATATATTTTCTCTCTCTCTCTCTCTCTTTCTTACCCTTTATAAAAAAAACTTTTTCTTTTATAAACGCAACAATTAAAGAGGATGTCTAAGTTAATCGGTATAACGCATAATCGTAATCTCGTCACGTTACACCACGTTTATCTTAGATTGAACATCGCGACCGATCATCGTCGTAGCTCGAGGGACAACATGAACGAATGCCTATGAAATAAAAATAAAAAAAAAAAAAAAAAAAAAAGAAAAGAAAAAAAAGAGACAGGAAAAAAAAAGGAACAAAATGGAAATAATAATTTCCATTTATCGTAGCGTATCGTAGAAAAGAGGGAGAGAGAGAGAGAGAGAGAGAGAGAGAAAAGAAAAAAAAAAAAAGGAAGAAACAAAGAAAGACGCCCGTTCCCTTTTTCTAATCGTCAACAAGGAAGGGTAAATCGAGCCAAGGGTAAGTGTAGTACGTAATCATCCTTCTACGAAACTTGATAAGGTGTCCTCGTCATTGTAACACCGTTTAGTCAGTCGGCAACCTTCATCGGGGCTGGTTTTTCTAGGACGACGACGACGACGACGACGACGACGCAACGACGCTTTCTTTCCTTTTTTTTTTGTTTTCAAAACCCTTTTTCCACGTAAAGAATCGTCGGGTTTACACAGTTTATCGCGTCATCGTGTATATTTGATTATCGTCACGTAAAGAGAAAGAGAGTTAAAGAGAGAGAGAGAGAGAGAGAGAGAGAGGGTGAGAAAGAGAGGGTATGTGTGTGTGTGTGTGTGTGTGTGTGAGAGAGAGAGAGAGATAGATAGACACATAATATATACATTATATATTCATCTATAAAGTCTTCTCCTTCTTACGAGTAATCCTTCAAAAGCGACATTCGAATCGGGAAGGAAATAACGCTAACGATTACGTTTTACGATTTTAAGGTTTTTATTCTAAGTGTCATTTTCATCATTAAATTCTTTGCTCATCCTTCTTCTTCTTTTTATTCTTTCATCTTTTTTCTTTTTCAATTTTCTTTTCTCAACCTTTTTTCCCTTCTCTCAATTTATCTCGTCTCGTCTCTCTCTCTCTCTCTCTCTCTCTCTTTCGTTGAAATCAAGACATACGTAAGATAAAAAAAAAAAAAAGGAAAAAAAAGATAGAGAAAAAAATAAGTATGCCTCTCCGATGGAGAAATTAGTGTTGTCCTCTAGGATAGGAGTAAGGAGTAATCGTCAAGACGACCGTTGGGAACGTAATCGAGATCACATGTCGATTATAAGAAGAGTCGAGAAATCGAGGTATCTCGACAATCTGAGGATACTCGATGAATCCTCGATGGTTAAGAAATACGAGGATCCTTCCTCCGATTCTATTAGAATCGGTGATAAGAAACGGAAGAAACGTGATAACAGTTCGAATGATACGTTGCCGTTGAACGACAATTACACGAGCAACGATAAGAAAACATTGAATTATCTAAGGGATCACAGTCATTATCTACCGTACACCATTAACACCGTACATTTTCAAAATCCTTACAAAACTCCTCAACGTCTCGAAGGGTACGCTCCGCGTGACGCCAATTTTAAGGTAACTTCTTTCTTTCTTTCTTTCTTTTTTTTTTTTGTATTTTTAATTTCGTAATTTTCCCCTTTCGCACGCACCGCAGAGCTTTTCAAATAATTAATCTTTAGATCGTTACACTTAATAAAAAATTGTTATATAAGGAATCGTTGAGATCTACCGTAAACGTTGAAAGCGAAACAAAAAAAAAAGTAAAAAAAAAAAAAAAATAAATAAAAAAAAAGAATAATCGAACAACGATGAACATTCGAAAACGACATCACAATTAATTATTCGGTATTCAATTCTATTTGTCGAACGACGAACACCATAGTCAATCTCGATGGGTCGTTTAATATACTAAACGGCGAAGAAATGTATCATTAAAAATGATCATTGTTCGCGGATAAATAACTTTGTTTTCTTTTTCATTTTTCACTTTTTTTCTTTTTTCTTTTTTCTTTTTTTTTTTAAAGGGAATGTACCGATCGAAGGAATCGACATTAAGATCAAGATACAATCGGAACGGTTTAACGACGACGGACACGATTGCCGCGAGGAATTACGAGCAAAGCGAGGAGAAACGTGACAGAAGGTAATTGAACGTTACGTATATTAAAATCCTACGAAGGTTTACGGCGCATTACGATATACCGTCATTTAATGACGATTAATAATCCGTCAAATTTCATTCATTCTATATGAGCGAGAAAAATGTCCAGACGTGTTTAAAGACAACCGAGATCGATACGATCGTGAAACAGTATTGCTTGAATAGCACCCTACACGGTTTACGTTACGTCGGGGATTCTAAATTGTCGATCGTAGAAAGGTAAAGGACGAAATTTAAATCCGAACGAATATCACGTAACGTAAGGACGCATCGATTAAACCGTCATCTTCTTTTTCATTCTTCTTTCAGAATCTTTTGGATAATTTCGTTCACAACCGCTGTACTAACAGCGACATATTATATCTGGTTCTTGTATCAAAAGTGGGTCTCCTCACCCCTTATTATTTCCTTGAGCCCGGAACCAGTATCTCTAAACGAATTCCCATTTCCCGCTGTAACCGTTTGTAATATGAACAACGTCAAGAAAAGCGAAGCTAATCGCATCGATATCGGGTAATATTGCGACGAACCTAATCAAATTTTATATATATATGTGTGTGTGTGTGTGTGTGTGTGTGTGTGTGTGTGTGTTACCGTGAAAGACCGAAATTGTTGAATGTCGACATTCACCGGTGAATGTCAGAAATATTATTTAAAATACCCTTACTTCTGACTTACACCGGTAAACGTCGAATGTTGAACATGTCGAAGATACATATTTTCTTCTCCGTAATTCAAGAAGCAACCCAAACTGAAAAAAAAAAAAAAAAAGAAAGAAAGAAACATGAAAACGTTGCTCGCATAATCAAAACTTACATAAGACTGATAAATAAAACTTATTGACTCCCAGGGCTCCTCCCTTTCGGACCTTCACCAACAGAGCGTATCTGTGATTGTCGACATACACCGGTGAATGTCCGAATTTACAATGCAATGAAATATTCTATCTTTCATCGACGTATTCGATATTTGTTGACATTCACCTGACTCTCTCTCGTCAAATCCTTTGTTCTCTTCTGGTTTGCGTATGTCGACATTTATCGGTGTAAGTCAGAAATAAGGGTATTTAGCAAATATTTCGGACATACACACCAACCAATAGCGCGATTCTCGACATTCACCAATTTCGGTCTTTCACGGTAACATATATATAGACAAAAAAAAAAAAAAAAGAAAAGAAAAATGGTCCAAAAAAATCACCATAAAACGTGTATCTCATTATTCATCCTCAGAGAGAACACGCGTGAGAAATTATTGTTGGAGGATTTTTGCAATAGCGAGAACACCTCGGTCGCTTACAATTTGAAACAAGAGGCTGTGGAATGGGACGCGATGCGACATTTCATGATAAACGTGCGTAAATCTTGCGATCTCTTTTCTCGATCTTTCGATTCCAATTTTTTTGAATCTTTCTCTTTCTTCCCCCTCCATTCTCCCGCCATCATCATCATCATCATCATCATCATCATCATCGTCATCATCGTCGTCGTCATCAACAATCCAATGTATAATTCCAGCAAACCCAAACTTTTCTCATTCAGGTATCGCAATCGTGCAACGACATGTTGTATTTCTGTCAATGGCACGGCAATCAGACAGAATGCGACAAGATATTTAATCCAACGATGACGGACGAGGGTATCTGTTGTAACTTTAATTCGGTAAATCGTAAACATTTGTTTCACGATCCGTAAGTGAACAACGCACGTCGTCATTTTAATCCGATATAATAATTCTCGAACGGGATAAAGAATTTCGTTTAAGATTTCGTATTTTATTTCTTTTTTTTTGTTTTTTTTTCTCCCCTTCCCTCCCCCCTCTCTCTCTCCTCCCATTTAGACGAGATTGGCCCGATATGAACATTACTTTTGCCTTCGCCGGTATCGATTGGAATCCTGAAATTGGTTACGACAAAGAAGTTCCAACGGATGCCATACCATGGAGACCTTATGGCGCTGGATTATTTTACGGCTTAACTTTGGTCCTTGACGTAGATATCAATGAATATTATTGCTCCTCGACGGCTAGCGCAGGTTTCAAAGTAATTTTTACTCCCTACACTAAAATTCATATGTAAACCAATCATATGGATTGCTATACTTATTCTAAGGGTTGTTTTTAAAATTATTATTTAAAAAAAAAAAAAATATATATATATATATATATCTACAGATGCTACTACACAGCCCCGTGGAAACACCAAAAATCGCAGATTTTGGATTCGCCGTAGCTCCTGGTAAAGAAGTCAGAGTTATCGTATCGCCTAGAATATCGACGGCTAGCAAATCTATAATATCTATACCTCAGAAGAAGAGAAAGTGTTTCTTCACGTTTGAGAGGAAGTTGCGTTATTACAGAACTTACACGCAAAGAAATTGTATCCTGGAGTGCGAGGCAAATTTCACACAAAAGATGTGTCACTGCGTTCAATATTACATGCCAAGTAAGACAGACGCGTATTTGGATGTTGAGATTCTTTACACTCGAAGTACTCCTCTTAGGCACTGGCAAAGTTTGACAAAGTTTTCCCTGAAAGCGTCCCTCCCAAGCTCGAGTGCAAAGGATTAACGATAGCGAAATCTTAACCTTTAATCTTGACATCCTTTACATTTAGAATCGTCGAACACTACAATTTGTGGAAAGAAGGATGAAGAGTGCGCTACTATAGCAAGAAGAGCGATGAAAATTAAGCTCTACGATGATAATCCATTGAATATTACTGAAATGTAAGTATATTTTTACGAATAGTACCTCGTGTAATCATAGATTGTTTTACATAGACCAAGCTGTAATTGTTGGCCAGGATGTTTTGAAGTAAGTTATAACGTAGAGATATCAGACAGCAAATTGTTGAATACATTTAACATTCAGGAACAGTACATTAAGAAAAGTAGGAAATATTTTACGTAAGTATTTTTTGTTTTTGTTTACGTGAACTAGTTGAACGTATCGTATATGTTAAATGACATAAAATGTATTTATCATTCGTACTCAAATATAGTGAAAATATGGCGGTGGTACATATTTTTTTTGTGGAGTCTCAATTCACTAAATCTATGAAGAATGTACTTTTTGGATTTACAGAATTCCTCTGTAAGTAATTGAAACATTCATTTAATTACCAAACCAATTATTTGGAAAATTAAACATAATGTAAAAAGTCTCTCTCTCTCTATAAATATATATATATATATATTAGATAAAACCCTAAACTCAATATTTTTACAGCAAGTACTGGAGGTTTACTCGGTCTTTTCATGGGATTTAGTTTTCTTTCCGTTATGGAAATATTATATTTTATAACATTACGATTGTGGTG
Organism: Dolichovespula saxonica; assembly: GCA_911387935.1. Lineage (NCBI taxonomy): Eukaryota > Metazoa > Arthropoda > Insecta > Hymenoptera > Vespidae > Dolichovespula > Dolichovespula saxonica. The sequence goes on from OU427012.1 coordinate 2,015,436, forward strand.
TCGTCTAACTGAACATAAAAATGTTCCATCACGTACTATAGTTCAAGTACATTCTTTGGATAATGATCAAGCTATAATCTATCCGTTTGCACAATGAGCTTTACATGTGTTAATAAATATTATAAATTATTGCAATTGGATGTACTTGTGTGTGTGCATATATACATATATATATATATATCATATAGCCAAAATTATATATATCTATAAATATATATATATATATATATATATATATATATATATATATATATATACATATATATATATATATTTTATATAGCCAAAATTTGAAGACTTGATTAATAAAAATTACAAGATATTCTTCATTATTTCTTATAATTTTCGCCTTTTCTAGTTAACTATTCGTTGTCCTATCGTATTTGTATATATTTAATTCAAAAAAAAGAAAAAAGAAAACAAGAAATATATAAACTTGCTTCTCCTATAATCGATAAAAATTACATTTTTCCAAACTTACCTCTTTTTTACGGATTCTTTCAGATAAAGAATTCGACTACGATTCGGTGAAATCTTCTAATGTGTCCCATGATGATCGCTTTACGATATTATTCTTGATTAAAACTGTTTTTAATTAAAGGAAGTTTACGTTCAGGTTGCTCCGATGCGTTACCGTTGAGCAAAACGATCTTCTTGACGCCATGTTAATTCTTGTGTTCATCCCTATCGAGAGTAACTTTGTTGTAATGACGCGACGAATCCTTAAGCGGGAAATTTGAAAGTTGTCGATAAATCGGTACAAAAAAAAAAAAAAAAAGAAAAAACCACACACACCACGAGACATTACCACGCATTCAATACGAATAACCATACGTAGTATTATTTTTTCATTCCTCGCGTAATAGTAACATCCTTTTAAAACGATTTTAATTATTGCAAAATTTCGAACGGGTTCGAAATTTTTTTTTCGCAAAATCGAATCGAATCGTTCACAATTCGCGTCACACACTGACGCCACGCGCGATTAATTATCCTTCATCGATATGGACGAATGGCGCGCGATTTGAAATGTGCGATAAATGAAATTAACGCAAATATATTTCAAAAATGAAAATGTCCTGCGGACATCATTTATTATAATATCTAGAATGTCTGATATAATCGTGCGCTAGTTGTTTTTAATCGATACGATTTCTTATCTAGACGATATTCAATATGTTACATGTACACTCAAAATTATAATCCTTAGTTATATTGACAGCAGACTAATCTAACATGACATTTTTTATTTATTTATCTTTCATCTTCTTCTTCTTCTTCTTCTTCTAACTCCTTCCTTCTTCTTCTTCTTATTCTTATTCTTCCTTTCATACAAAACGGTGTATACACGTATAATTTTATCGGCAACGAAAACTCATACAACGAGTTTCGCTTACCAATTATATATCGTATTTATTATCATAGATATTATATCTTGTGATAGTGGCTGACAATATTATTTCTTTTCATTTAAACCGAATTATAATAACACATAGATCTCTTGGAGTAATATTTTCAACGTATGACTGACTCGTTCGTGACGTCCACAGAGAGCGAGAGAGCGAGAGAGAGAGAGAGAGAGAGAGAGAGAGAGAGAGAGAAAAGAAAATAAAAAAGAAAGAAAAGAAAAAAAAAAAAAGAGACAGAAAGAAAGAACACGCGAAATGCAATCATAAAATTCAACGAATCGAGGAACAACCACAAATTCTTTCTGAAAAATGTTTTCTTCTGTATGATCGTAAATATATAATTTGTACCCGACATATTATGAAAACTATTCTTCTCCTACGTGAGCATGAGTTTATTATAAGAAAAGAAAAGAAAAGAAAAAAAAAAAAAAAAGAAAGGAAAGAAAAAAAAAAAAAGAGAAAAAAGGAGAGAAAAAAATCTCTGCTATACGCTTCAGTGACATTATTTAAAGCATCTGTCGTCTCGTTAGAGTTATATGATAGAAGACTTAAAAATATATAATGAACAGATAATTTAATAGGAACGTCTTTTATTATCAAAGGTTCGCACTTTATGCATTATTGCCCATAATAACGCGTCTTATGTAAAAGTTGATCTCGTCGCGAAAAAATCGCTGATTGAATTAAAAAAATTAATGAAATTGCGTACATTACATAATATACAACTCCTTTTTGTTCTACAATATTATTATTATTATTATTATTATTATTATTATTATTATTATTATTATTAATATTATTATTTTATTATTATTATTATTATTATTATTATTATTATTATTATTACTATTATTAATATTATCATTATGATTTGAAACACCGTATTTTTAATGATCATACGTATGTTCCCTTCACGATCAAATTTGTACATAGTTAGCTTTTTCGAGACTGGACAAAATGTAATAATACATGATATAATGCACACAATACACAATCTGCTTTACGTATATTCGCCTCAATATTTATAAGAAATATCATTGCTATGAAAGAAGAAGGAAAAAAAAAAAAATAAATAAAAAAAAAAAATAAAAAGAAAAAAAAAAGATCTGCACAAATATTAGTCTTATCTCTTGGGGAAAAATAATTCCTCAAATAGGTCGGATAGCTTAAGGATATCATCAATCATGATATATCGATTACTTTTTATTTTAATATAATAAATTATTTTATCAATTATCTATTAAACAACTGACAGGTTAATTACATCATGATCCTGAAACTCCGACCCTTGAATATTTATTATTAAAAATATTATTCAAAAATAGTGGGGTTTTTTTTTTCTTTCTTTTTCTTTTGTCCTTTCTTTTTTTTTTTTTTTAAAGATCTCAATAAAAGAATCAATAAATATCGTCAAAAGAAAAATTAAATAATATTAATAAAGGCCATTGCGTTGACATATAAATAAGGAATAGGCATTATTGTGATCGTGTCAGTTAAAAAGTGTGCGAGAACGTTGAACAGAACTTCCAAGATGATAAGTCAGAAAAATTGATGAATCTTAGGAAGACGCTTCCAGAGATTTTGATTAAAGTGGAAGCTCCAGTTCTTTGCATACAAATGTTATCTAAGAGCACAACATTACTGCAAGGAGCCACGCAGCAGACAAGTAATAAATTATTTGTCAATGAATGTATTGAAACATTTCTTTCCTTTTTTTTTTTTTTTATTCTTTTTTCTTTTCTTTTCTTTTTTTTTTTTTTTTTTTAATATTATCAATTTATCTTTAATAAGTAGGATTAACTTGTAATAATATTATTGTGCTACACGATCGTATTTTTACGATAAAACAAAGTTTCTAATTCTATTGATAGATTACGAAGTCTTCTATATCCCCCATGATGACAGATATTTATTACAAAAAGAAATACAGAAATTACAAGAACACAGTCAAATAATAATTGTAGTAAAATTTCTTATATTTATAATTATCAATGATTATACAACATTATCAATGATTTTTCTTTTCTTCTTTCTTTTTCTTTTTTTTTTTTTTTACTCTTAGACTTCGTTTCTCATATTTGTCTCTCTCACTTATTCAATAAAAGATTTGTTACAAGCACGTGTTTCTTTCTTTCCTTTCTTTTTTTCTCCGTTTTATTTTATTTTATTTTTTTAAGTTGCTCCGTGCCTCCTTGAATAGTCCTCACAGCAGAACACTTATAATTACTTATTTATCTAGTACTTCGTACTTACATTCGAATATATTTGACTTTTTTTTTTTTTTTTTTTATATATATAAACCACTATTTTTACAATCCTTGCCGATCTTCGTTTATGGAAAAATGGCTAAGATAGACACAATATAATTATGATATTTTTGTTTCTGTGTAAAAGATGCCGATATTTGCAATATAAAAATGTTACTTAGGACCGGCTTTGTAACAATTTCACTCATACAGTATCGTCTTAACTGACTACAAAGTCTGTAATACGGATTATAGAGCAGTTCATTAGGTCGTTCATGATTTTTGATATGCAAGAGTTCAATGAAAGAAATTATTTTTTTTTAAAAGCACACTTTGCAAAACTGATGTATATATATATATATATATTTATAATGAAATGACATATCTCTTTTTCTTTTCCATTCTTGTTTAGGTCCTTAGTCTCATGATCCAGGAATAGCGTATAACTTTGCAGAAAATTATTAGTGCCATAATATTCGATTGAAGAATATTGGCAAATTTCTTTATATGTACAATCCTCTTATTTTCCTTTTAAAGTATACTTAAGTAAAAATAAAAATAAAATAAAGCATCTTTTTTCCTTCGACACCCTGATCTATCAGTCCACTTTGTTTGCAGACTGATGACTAAACATAATTAGAATTAATTCTAAGTATAACATAATATTTTAATATTTTAAGTCCTGTGTGTGTGTGTGTGTGTGTGTGTGTCGGTGTGTGTTTGTATGTATATATATATATATATATATATATTCTTTTTTTTCTATTGAAAATAATAGTAACATAATATGTTCTCCAGCAATTTCTTTGCACTACAATTCAGACAAAAATTACCAGAAAAAATAAACTATACCAATGATTTGAAAGATGAAGAATAAAATTAAAAAAAAAAAAAAAAAAAAAAAAAAAAAAACAAAAAAAAAAAAATATGGAGAAAAAAATACTAATCTAATCCAAAATACTGTAGCAGGTATTATGACCACATAAAAGTAAATTAAAATTAATTGTATATCTTTATTTTACAAGTTATATTGGTAAAACAAAGAAATCCCCAATCCTAGATCCTGCAAAATTTGTAGAATTAACAATTCTGCAGAACTAGGCACACGGTGACCAGATATGTGATGGTGTTTCTCATAATACATTAAGGACAAAGTAGCAATTATATTTATATATGTAATGTGTACATAATAATTAAGGTTCTAACTTCATATTCTTTCTTAAGACAATATACAAAGTAAATAAGCTTCTTCTAAAAAAGAAAAGGAGAGAAAAAAAAAGGAAAAAAAAGAAAAAAAAAAAAAAAAGAAAACCAACAGTATCATCTACCGAAGAAATGTTCTCGTATAAACCATTTTTCTCTTTCGAATTTTAAAATAATAATAATAATAATAATAATAAAAAAAAAAAAAGAGAGAGAAAGAGAGAGAGAGAGAGAGAGAGAGAGAAAGAAAAAGAAATTGCGAAATTTATGCGGTTCGATAGAAGGGAGAGAAACGTGCATTATATATTATTAAATAATAATTGAAAATTATTAAACGCATCGTGATAAAAATTTAATGGGTAAACACCATCACAGTTATTTAACTTAACAGTGGATTAGTCATCCCAGTTTAAAAAATTGTGCTTTCTGACTATTACCAACCCCCATCTATGACCGATCAGAGTCAAAACGATGGGTCCACCAGTATAATTAACCATATTTAATTAATTCTTGATATTTAAGAGTGGCGGCAGTAACGCCATCACATGTAACAAGTGGGGATATAAAAATTAATGTATATATGTATAGATTATTTAGTCAGCTATTTTCCATTACAAACTAGCATCTATTTTAGTAACTGATATTTATATAGTTCTCGGTCTTAAAATTATAAAACAGATTAGTCTGCCCGTCGATATTCACTATTATTATTGCAGCTCCAATAAGATATAAACCTTGTTCACGTAGTAATATCCTTGCTGACATTATCGCGGTCGTTGTCATCGCGGTAGCGTATGTTCTGATCCCGAATGACTGGACGGAAGAGGGCTCGCGCTTATTAATATCGCGATATCGTTCCGTTCCACGACGTCCGCAAATGCAAAGAAGAAGATGCCGTTCAAATTTTACGTTTGTTGGCGCTCTCTCTCTATTCGATTTTTAACGTCTTATTTTCTTTTTTCTTTTTTTTTTTTTCTTTTACCCCGCAGCTTTCAACTGTGGTATATAAAATGATGACAATTTCAATGACATTGACTTTTTTTTTTCTTTTATTCGCGAAATACTTTTGTAACGCCTTAAGGGGTGTTTTTTGTTTTTTTTTTTTTCAAGGTTTTGGTCAATGCTAAGAAACTCATTCCTTTGTTTTTTTTTTTGTAGGGTTTTTCCATTTTTCTTTTTTTCATTTTTTTTTTTTCATTTTTTTTAGACGCCGCAATGTGTGTGTGTGTGTGTGTGTGTGTGTGTGTGTGTGTGTGTGTGTGTATGTATGTATATATATATATATTTTTTTTTTCGACTCACTGAAAAACAATTAATTCTATGTGTGATTCGGTGATCATTAGCACGCATAGTGACAGTCTTTAAACTGATGTATTAGTCACTAATATTTCAATGTCAGTTCTAATTGAAACCTCTTAAAGCTAATGCAGACTGGTATTTAACGAGTCATGAAGTTATAACAACACTTTCACCATTTTTTTTTTTTTTTCATTCCCATAAAAAGGCATTTTATACATTAGGAGAGAACAAATGAAACTTTACAAATTCATTCGCAAATAAATTCCAAAGACTATGCCAGTATATTGTGAAATAGATTATTATCGAATCTGATGTCGTAGTAATTTCTATTCTGAGTAACAAAATATAAAGTAGATTTGTTTTCTTTCTTTCTTTTTTTTTTTTTTTTTTTTCTTTTTTCCGTACCTCCGGTATTAATTCATGAGAAATTTCATTAATGATTAGCGGCTGAGAGTTTATAATTATTTTTACGAGCCGGACTCTTCCAAGTCATACTTTTACGAAACTACTCACTCGCGTTGAGATCGCAGAGTCACTGAAAAAAACTTTTGCTCTTGAACTAACACCTATTATGTGTGACAGTCAATGAGCGTCGATTTATAGGACCTGAGTCGTCACAAACGTATTAATCCTCACACCAAACACTAAAACGTTTTTCCATGTAGTCTTCATCTTTATATCATCATATCCTGACACGCATATTCCATATATTCCATTATGTAGTAATTGTTTAATAAAGGTCAAAAAATAACCCTTTTTACCAACTCCTGAAAGGTATTCTCTAGCTGAATCATTTGGGCTCTGGGAAGGCCACTTGACATTTGTAGACCTCTTCGAGCATGACCGCCTGTCCTTGACCCTGACTGACGGTAACAGGAGTCGTGGCATTTACTACAACAACTTGTTGCCCTTGCTGCCCTTGCTGGGGTTGCTGCTGTTGCTGTTGCTGCTGCTGTTGACTACTCGCATTTGTCTGTTGCGCATTACTTGGATTATTCGTGTTCTGATTTCGAGCCGTTTGTCCATACTTTTCGTGAATTGCACGATGTCGTTTTAATGCGAAACGGTCGGAAAATCCTATCTCGCATATATCACATCTAATAAAAGCAAAAACTTGTAAAATAAATCTACATAGAGCATGGTTACATAAATTAAATTTATAAATCTTATGTTAAGAAACACGCTCACCTATGCGGTTTCTCACCGGTATGAACTTTCGCGTGATTTTTCAGGTGTGTCGCTTGATTGAAGGCCGAACCGCAAATGTTACATCTGTAAGGCTTTTCACCGGTATGAATTCTCCTATGATTCCAGAGCGTTGAATGTCTGGCAAACGTTTTCTCGCAGACTTCGCACTGATAAGGACGTTCGCCAGAATGAATTCTTTCGTGATTCTTTAGATGTGGACTCTGTGAGAATTGCATCCCACAGACGCTGCATTTAAATGGTTTCTCTCCGGTGTGAACTCGTCCATGATTTTTCAAATAAGCAGCTGAAAAAAAAAAAGATTATCGATCATATATTATGTGTTGAAATGGATGAATGGCGCGCGTTCACAGATTTTTTTTTTTTTAGAGTCCAACCAAATTTATATGAGAAATACCTATTAGAAAACATTTTATACAGCCGTCGCATGCACATATCCTTACCTTTTGCAAAAGCTAAACCACAGACTTCGCACTTGAATGGTTTATCACCCGAGTGCAACCGCTTATGAGACCAAAGTGAAGAATACCGGGAGAATGTACCATCACATACATTACAATGAAATGGCTTCTCCGCTTGGTTCTGACTGTTTTGTTTGCCACCTGAAATTGGAAATACGACCAAAATTTTAGTTTTCCTCAAAGGGCCAGTTCTACAAAAAGATGTGCTCAAGGTTGACCTGTGATGCGTTTTAACCAACACGATACACAGGATTATGCACGGTAAATGTTCTTTTCTTCGTGATACATTCAAAAGAGGATTTTTTTTTTTTTTTTTTTTTTTTTTTTTTTTTTTTTTTATAATATCTGATTATGATAACAAAGAACTTTTAAAGCAATGATGCTTGCTTGAATTAAATTTATGCATGTTATTTAAAAACATACATGCAGATTGCAAACTTTAATTATTTATTTATTTATTTATTTTTTTTTTTTTAATCAAAATTAAATATTGAATTTAATGTATAAAGAATGTATGAAGTATCTATTTAACAAGAAATATTGAAATGACCTCTTTTATCATTTGTATCTTGAAATTAAGAATGTACTGAGCAAAAAATTTGAAATAACTTTTATATTTGGACAACGCTGAAAATTTTGAGTCAAATTTATAAAACTGTCCCTTAGGGGAGATTTCATTCCGTGCAATTGTCCTTAAATTTAGATGTCGACAGTTCTACTGAAGAAATAAAGTAGAATTGACATACCAATAAAAAAGGTATAAAAATCTGTGAAAACATCAGTGACCATAAAATCTTTTTCTACCTACTACAAATGCATGCAAACATATAAATTTGAAGCATCAAAGAATTATATATAGTATGCAATACTTGAAAATAAAAATACTTTGGACTGTGTCTATGTAAATATCAAAAATTTTTTACTAGAAATTTTTAATAATATAGAGACAAATGAAATATTTCAAAAATTTCTCTTTAATCTCTTTCAATTGCAAATTAGTTGATATCATGAATAAATAATAAATTCAGTATGTTTCACATAATAATAAAAGATTTTGAACTGTCACCATCCAAAGCAAATATATAAGAGGTTACTTAGATAAATTAATTACAACACAGTAACCCCATATTTTTATTGATTGCCATCTTTTCCGACTTACTTCCTATGATGATGCGGCCTGTTGCCTTGCAGCCGCCACACTTTGCGAGGGAACTGATTCCAGAATCTAGTTTTTCGTCGTGTTTACCTACCATACACCACCCGATGTACGATCATGATAGCAATGAGATGATAGAAATATGGTGGAAAAGTGACAATATTTGGAGAAAGAAATGTTTCTGATGTTCTACTAATTTAAAGGAACTGAGAAAATGATAAATTTTATGCCGTTTTCGAAAATTTGATACTATGGAAGTAAACAAGTACTAAGTTTGAATCTATGCTTCTTTTTTCGTCTTCTTTCACTTCTGTATTCTTTTTCTCTCTCTTTTCTTTTCTTTTTTTCTTCTTCTATATTCTTCTTTCTTTCTTTCTTATTTTTTTCTTTTTTTTTTTTTTTTAACAGGAACATTTCTTTTTCCAAATTATTTATAGCATGAATTTATGATGAAAACTCACCGATGAATATTATTCCTGTGCCATTACATTTATGACATTTGGTAACACTAGTAACTCCCCTTCGTTTTACTGGATGATGACCAGGTTTAATTGCTACACAAAGAAAAAGTACATTTATTACACAAAGATGGGATTCACAATGGAACAACAAACACTCCTAATGTGTATTGATATCATCTTTTATACATATCATCGACACTTCATTCAAATATATTTATTCAAAAACGTACTCTTTTTGATTTTTGTGGGATGATGTTCGCACGGATCTTCACTACCACAATCTTCACATATTTGCACTTTTGGTTTTTGGTGCATATTTGTTTTATGACTTTTCAATTCTCCAGGCAGTGCAAAACAAGCTCCACAGACATCACAAGTATACGGTCTTTCAGGTGTAGTAGCTACAGTCACTGTCGTTGGTGTTTGAACAACAACTTGTTGTGGTTGTTGTTGCAAATTACTTGGCGTAGTGTTGTGAATCCGTTTATGGTGATTCAACAAACTCATGTGACCAAACACCAGACCACATATATCACATTTAAAGGTTGCATTTGTAGCAGCCGCAATACTCATCTGATTTAATAATGTGTTATATCCAACTGGCTGGACATCAAAGCGATAACAACCTTTATCATCTGTTGTTATGGCACCAATTGTGCTCACTGCATTTGTCTGAACTTTTTGTAGCATGTTGACATTATAATAAAAAGGAAATTCTGCTGTCGCAGATTGTTGTTGCGATTTATCTTCCTTTTTATCAGTTACATACATCTGTTGGGATTGCTGTTGCTGTGATTGTTGGCCCTGCGCAGCTTGCTGCTGTTGAATTTGTTGTGGGTCAAACATTGCTGCTTGCTATTAAAAATAAAAAATTTATTATTCCCATTAGATTAAAAAAGACGCATTGTTTATACTCCAAAATAAGATAATTATATATATTCACTTCTAAAAAAAAAAAAAAAAGAAAAAAAAAAGGAAATGCACACGAATACGCACGTGTATATACATAATTTTATGAAGTACTTTTATTACAATTCTTTTCTATGCTTTTTTCCAAATTGATTATATAATATCAAATCTGTTATGTCATAAATGTAGATATTTTACTGTTTTTCTGTTTACGTTATAACTTCATATTTACAAATAAAAGGTAAAGATATACAAACCTGTCTTTGATCTCCGTAACTTGAATTACTTTGCTCCGTTTGAGTGAAACTGTTGGTTTGTTCAGTTTGTGTGAACATGGAACACTTCAGTGGCTGCACAATGCAATGGTTCTGTGAAAGATAAAGTATCGTTTAATAACTTAAACGTACGCGTTGCTATCGTTGAAATTAATCCGTACGATCTAGTCCTTCTTTAGAGCTATCAAGCCGCAGGACATTACATATGTTACAACTCGATTATACAGAATTATAATATATACATATATATATATATATACACACACATATATATATATATATCTCGTTTAATCGCAATTAGTTCCCTCTTTATCTCGACGGCTTACGACGTGCTGCTTATACCTGGCGTATATGATCAGGACGGTTTGCATTCGACCAGACCACGTTGTTGCCATTCGATTCTAATGCCATTGATGCGTTGACTTTGACCCTGCACAATCGATAGGCGGTTATTAAGGTAAAGGGGGGTCGGCGACAATGGAGCTCGCTTTTGAAACGACCCCCCCCCTCTCTCTCCAGGCCCGATACTAAATCTGATCTCAAAAAGCCACGCCAAGTTAGGAATAAGTTTGGACCTCTCGAAGTTCTCGTAGAGGCTGCACCACAGCAGAAGGAAGGAGCAGTGAAACCAAGAGGGAACCAAAGCGTCATGCCACATTAGAAAATATTAACTATGTACTCACGTGCTATCGTCTTATAGAGACGGCGCACGGGTTAAACGTCCGGCTGCCGGGCGGGCGACGATCTTCCAGTTGCCATGACGGCGGCGGTGTCGGTGGTCGTGGCGGTGGTAGTAGCGGTGGTGACGGCGGCAGCGGCGGCGTCGTCGGAGGTGGTGGTGGTGATGATGATGATGGAGGTGGTGGTGGAGGTGGTGGAGGTGATGGTGGAGGTGGTGGCGGCGGCGGCGATAGCGGCAACGGCAACGGTAACGGTGGTGGTGGTGGTGGTGGTGGTGGTGGTGGCGGCGGTGGCGGTGGCGGCCGTGGCGGTGGCGGTGGCGGTGGCGGCGGTGGTGGCGGCGGCGGCGGCGACGCGGCGCGTGGTTCCGAGCGACCGTTTAGCCTGTACGCGCCGACGATGACGCTTTCCCAAGTTTCGAATAACTATGCCGCTGATGCATTCACAAAACCGATGATTTTTGTATTCTTCGAAGAGCCGTGGACGCGCGCGAGAATGAGAGCAAGCGAGAGCGAGAGAGACAGAGGGAGAGAGAGAGAGAGAGAGAGGAGATAGAGAGAGAGAGAGAGAGAGAGAGAGAGGGAGTATGAGCGAGTGTGTGTGAGAGAGAGAGGGGGGGAGAGAAAGAGTGAGAGAGATCGATGACGGTCGTACACAGGCACAAGATATTTTCTTTCAGCACATTCAAAACGTGTATTTCCTTGTGGCGCCTATCGAACGATATCCTCGTAATAAATTAAGCCCCTTATTCTTTCTGCCTGGGTTACTAAGGCAAGCTTAATTTCGCGCGTAGAAATCACACGCTTGTCACTGAACAACGTTGGCCCGCGCAGATCATGTCGTCCAAGCAGCGCGGTGGCGGCTGCGGCGAGTCCTGTACGAAGCGCGGGCGTCTCGGTGTCATAAAAATTGGCGGTACCGCGCGCTCAAGTATATCCGAATTAAGCCCGTCTTAGCTTCGAAGCGGCTAACCCGCTTACCGGAGCTTATCCCACGCTCAGGGTACGTCGATGCGCGAGAAAGCAGGCCGTGCACCGTCAACAAACTTCGCGGTAGCCATTACACGCGACGAGGATAACAATGGGCGACACGAAAGCGCGCTATGGCCCCGATGCCTTTTTCTGAACAGCTTCGAGGCGCCTTCCGTGGCGCTGACCAATCAGAGCCAAGGTCGGTATCTCAGGAAAACGGGAGAGGCACGCTCGACTCGACGCGCCAATTGTACCGATTGGCCGAGCGCTCAACAAGAATCGATTTTAATTGGCCCGTAGACGAAGGTACGCTTTCTCCTCGTTTAATAAAACTACTGTACTCGTTGATTTTTCATCTGGCTATACGTTTCCCGGATACGTCTTTATCGAAATTATAATTATTTCTACGTTGTTCAGATTTTCGATATCCTCACGATACGTTGTATTTCATTATTAGCGATTGTATTTTTTCGTGATATTTACGTTATATCGAGGAAATGAAGTGTATTCATCGAATGTCGCAGAGTCGGAACAACAACGTCGTTAATAATAATGAAATAATAGATAATTGAGAATATTGTAACGATCGGTTACGTTTCTATAAAAAAAAAAAAAAGGCAATATTTTCTTGAGAACATGCCTTGTAAATCACGTAGAGTTAGATTCGAAGATCGCCGCTAGGTGGTACTGTCGTAGCTGGATATTTCCGTTAATCTGTGAAATACAAGCGGAGAGGTATTTACGTTTTATATTCAAAATTTCAAATTAAATACCTGTTGTACGTATACATTTTGATTTGCATCTATATGGTTAATCTGTTCAATCATATATTATATTCATCAGCTATATATATATATGTATATATATATATATATATATATATATATATATATATATGACGAATGTGTTTAATTATATTTATTTACAACGATACAAACAATTTTTAATAATATTTGAAATATTTCAGTCCCATATTGTTTTTGTTAAAATTAAAAATAATCGAACAATATTTAGAGCAGATTTGAAAAATTTACTTTTGTTGCATATTAATATTTCAAAAAATTAATGTATTAAAAGTATATCCTTTTACCACGTTATGTAAGTATTTACGACATCTATATATATATATATATATATATATATATATATATATATATATATATAGATTTTAGATAATTACTCATTTCCAAGAAATTATGTTATTAATAAGATTTCTAATCGTACAGTTTAGTTTACATAATATTAGCTTAACCCTTTCAAAAACCCCTTTATTATAATGATCGAATACTAATTGAATATCTCAGCTTTACTGCTTATGTCCAATTATACTAGCGTATGATTACCGATATTCCAAAAGATATATTTATCGAGTTCAATGATTATTTACGAAAGAACAAACTCAAACTATTTTCAAAATCGTTAAATAAAATATAAAAGCACGTTTACGAACTACGATTAAAACAATGGAATCATATGCATGTAAAAGAAAATAATAATAATAATAAGAACGATAAATGCGATAGTAATATTTACGAATTAAGTTTTGTTATGAGTTGTTAATACGCGCGCGCGCGCGCGTGCGTGTATATATATATGTATATGAAAATAATACTACATCAAAAAAATTCATGAGTTTGGAATTACGATAAAATTTTGATAAATAATGAATTTCGTCGATTTTGTTTGAATAAAAAAAAAAAAAAAAAAATGAAAATTTTTTGGAAACTAATTCGCGCGCGCATTCAGATATGCACTTACATATAAATATATATATACACACACACACACACACACACACACACACACATATATATATATATATATATGTGCGAGTTGCGCACAAATGTAGCGCTGAAAGCATTTCAAAGCAATTCTAGGCGGTGTAGAAGAGCGAATATGTTCAGTTGGCGTCGCGACGTCACGGCCGAAGGGTCGTAATATTCGTACATAGAGAAAAAGTGGGGGGACTCGATAACGTTTCTCTCAGTTCGACTTAATACCGAATGAAAAGTTGAAGAGAGACGTGAGAAAAAATAAAAAAAAAAAAAAACAAAAAAAAAATAACCAAAAGAAAAGAAAGAAAAAGGAACGTGAATAACACGAGTCGTACGAATTAACGAAAGGGAATACTGTAATAGAAGAAATTCGATTGATTCTAAATCGGTTGAACCAAATAAATAATGGCCAATCGATTCGAGAAAAACACGAGAACGGAGGGGTCGTTCTAGAAGTACCTATATAGAGAACCCTCTCCAAAAAAAACTAAATATCCTCTCTTTTCAAAATGAACAAACATCGAATATCGACGAGTGTGTATATGTATATATAGAAAAAGAAAAAAAAATAAAAGACATCTGATTTACACGAGTCTATTTTGTCGGATAAAAAAAAAAAAAAATAAATAAAATAAAATAAAATAAAAATAAAAGGAAGGAAAAGAATTTAAACAAAAAAAAAAAAAGAACTAATCGTTGACTGCGCTAGATTTCGTGATGCTCCATGATGCTAGAAACGTGAGATATTGTGTTTTGGTCTTGTGACAACGTTCCAATGATCCTGAAGACAAAGGTGTTCTTCTTTCGTCAATTTTATCTCGTACCTCGTGAATAAGGAAACGATTACGATTGTATCGTCGGTTGCGACCAACGACGAAACGTTTACATGTTATTATTTTTAAGGAGGGAGGGAGAGAGGAGGGAGGGGGGATGGAATTCTAAAAGTAAAAGGATGGAGGGAAAGATCAGAAAACTTTACATGAGGATAAACGAAAAGGACATACTTAAAGTTTGACAGTGTGCCAAATCTTCCGGGAAGATTAAAAATTGTTCTTTAATTTCTACGGAACTCATATATATATATATATATATATATATATATATATATATTCACCCTCTCTCTCTCTCTCTCTCTCTCTGTCTCTGTTTCTGTCTCTCTTAAAGCAGGTCGTTAGTCACGTGTCATTCGATTTCCATGAAAGACGAGAGATGAGAATATAACAAGAAAGACGAATAATAAAGATATATATATATATATATATATATATATATATATATATATATATATATATATATATAATATTTCAAGCACATCTCGATCGATAAAATTTCAAAGAAAATTTCGAACTAAAGACTACTGTCCATTTACGATATATTCTTATTGCAAAAGAATTTAGATCGTGGATTTAATAAATAACGAACATTTAATCTCGCTTTCTGCGTCGGCGAGAATAGATATATATTTGAAAAAAGAAAAAAAAAACAAAGAGAGAGAGAGAGAGAGAGAGAGAGAGAGAGAAAAGAAAAAAATCGAATGTCATCGGAGATAGTACAGATAATTTAAATTCGATCGAATATAATCGATGATCGAATATATGTGTAATGTTCGATCGTGCGATTTTTTTTCTTTTTTTTTTTTTTCTTTCTTTTGTAATAATCGTTAAAAAATTTCACACGGAGCCGTAAAAGGTGATGAGTGGGTGGGTGGGTGGGGGGATGGGAGGATGCCACCGTAACGTGTCCTGGTTCGAATATTTTCTTTTATGTCATCTAAATTTGTCGTTTCAACTGCTTTTCACGGAGTTGTGGTGGTATATTTGTTGTACGAATCTGTTGGGTCATCGACCTACAACGATCTCTCTCTCTCTCTCTCTCTCTTTCTCCCTGTCTTTCACTCATCGTTGAATAATTTTAGATAACGAGAGAGTGAATGAGAATTATCAGAAAGAAATATATTCGATGTTGGGAAAGAGTTTGGACGAGAAAGAGAAAGAGAGAGAGAGAGACAGAGCGAGCTTAGATCAGACGAAATTATTTAGGTACGGATTAAAGTTAATTACGAAACTATATCTCGCGTTTATAAGATCTTTGTTTTATCGATAAATCGATCCTCTTTTTATTTATTTATTTTTTTCTTTATAAATCGTAAGATTCGTTGATAATAAATTACTAATGAAACTTCCAATGGGACAGAGTTTAATTTTTTACGATTTTATACATATATATATATATTTTATTATATATATATTTATATATATATATATATATATATTTTATTATATATATATATATATATAATTTATTATATATATATATATATTTTATTATATATATATATATATATTTACACTTACCTATTTAAATAGTACACGATAATAGCGCGCGTAAAACAACGTATATATAT
>OU427012.1:2034391-2159395 GCA_911387935.1 Dolichovespula saxonica
ATACGACGCGTCATTTTGAAAAAAAAAAAAAAGAAAAAAGAAAAAGAGAAACACGCTATGGATTCGTGTACATAATACATACGTATTACTTTAAATTCGCACGGATCGAGAATCGTATCGCGTTGTTTATTTTTGTTCGTTTGTTGTTTCTTCTCTTTTCCTTCTCACGTTTTCGAGGGAAAAAATAATCTATGCGATTCGATTGCAATGGTCGTCTCGTTGCTGCAATATAATTATTATCATGTGAAACGATCTGCACGATCGTTTATTAAACGGGGACGATCCCGAGATCATTTCGAAGATTTGTATCTATCTTTATAGCTGCACGTTAATTCAACGCGAGTCCTCGATGGATTGACGTGGGAGGGATGGGGCGACGGCGGGGTGGGGGGTGGGGGTTGATTTGTTTACACGCCGCCACATTAAATCTTACTCCACGGAAATATATATAAACTGTGTGGTTAATAGATCGTGCGATGAGAAACGTAATCTTTCTTACGAGAAGAAACTCAATCCATTTATCTTGAAATAACAATTCGAGTATCAATCGCGGCCGGGTCTACCAAAATGTTTAAAGCCTTCGTCTACAATATGAACTTATCCCTCTCCCCTCTCCTCCTCTCCCTCCCCCCTCCACCCTCCCTGTTCGTTCGTTCGATCAGGATATATAAATTATTCTGGAAAGTTTATATATTTTTACATAGGAATATATATATATATATATATATATATATATATATATATATATGTATATATGTATATATTTCGAATGCCGAGAGTAAAACTTGCCCACGCATACTATTTCGAGTAGCTCATATTACGTAACGAAAAACTAGAAGAGAATTGGAAGAAATAATCAGGGTGGGAAAAAAAAGAGATCGCGCGCGCGCGCGCGCTCGGTCTAAAATTTCAACTTGACACGTGTTTCAAAATATTCTTACTTGTTATCGTGAACAAACGATTAAACGATTAACAAACGATTAAAAAAAAAAAGGGAATGATCAAATCGAAAGGGACCCTTAACGGATGTTATTGTCTCGTTCAAACGAACAACAACAACGATAACAACAACAACAACAATAATAAAAGGAATACCAAAGAAATCGTCAAAATCGTATACCATCGAAGACACACTACATTCTAATCGTCTTTCGAACGAAGAAGAATATTAAAAAAAAAAAGTAAATAAATAAATAAGTTAATAAAAAGATGTTCGAAGATACAAAAAAAAAAAAAAAAGAAAGACAAATCAAAAAATAAATCGTTCTATCTGCATGTACAATATAACCGTGTCACCTAATTATTTATTTATTTATTTATTTATTTATGTATATATATATATGTATATATATGTATGTATATGCCGATGGCTATCTTTCTTAAAAAAAAAGAACCGGGTCAGATTACTCGGTCACAACGAGCATTCAAAAGCATATATTTGGTCATCTTCCAAAAAAGATGTGACCTCTCTTTATTTGCGTGTGTCTTGGAAGTGTCTTTAGCGAGTCATCTTTTTGAAGAGAAAGAGGCAGAGACAAAGATAGAGAGAAGAAGAGACAGAGAGAGAGAGAGAGAGAGAGAGAGAGAGAGAGAGAGAGAGAGAGAGAGAGAAGGAGAGAGAAAGAGACAGCCAGCGACATTTTACACAACTATTTCGAGATACGGCGCCATCATTTTCACATTCTTGAGGGCTATTTTAAATTGATATCACGAAGTGGTATAATAATATGTCACGATGTATGTACGTAGATACATTGAAAGTTCGTAATTATAATGATTTCACTCACGATAAATAGAATATTTTAAATTAAATCTTTATATATTTGCATTGTCCCTTTGTACGAACTAAACGCAATTTCACGGCAAAGATACTTTAACAAAAAAAAACAAAAAAAAAAGAAAAATAAACAAAACAGATCTTTCCTAAAAATTATAAAAATTTTTATAATATTTATTTTTAATTTCCTAAAAATAAAATATTTTATTTTCCTAAAAATTATAAAAATTTTTATAATATTTATTATTTTATTATTCTTTTTTTTTCTTCGCTAAAAATTATATGAAAATTATTGAGGATTCGATTGCGTAATGTTACGAAAAAAAAAAAAAAAAAAAAAAAAAACAGAAAAACCCTCGTAACAAAAATAATTTCTACGGTTCATTCATATCGAAAGAATAAATAGTAAATTCTAGTACTTCCGGTTATAGTTAAAGAAGGAAAAGAGAAAAAAGAAGGGGAAGCCGCAGAGAGATAATTAATATTAAAACGGTAGCTCCAAGGGCGATTAATACGTTGGCTTTCGCGAAAAGGAGACATCGGTTAACGATATTACGTTAGAAAATATTTATATATTTGTATATATTGATATTGATATATATATATATATATATATATATATATATATATATATTGATATTAAGTAATAATTATTTAAGTAATAATAATAATATATATACATATATATATATATATATTTATATTTATATTTATATTTATATTGATGTTAAGTAATAGTACTATTTGTAGATACAAATAAACACACACACGCGCGCGCGCGCACATATGATAATGATTATGTGTAAATGATATATACGAACGATATATAAATATATATATATATATATATATATATATATGTATGTATATGTATTGATATCAAGTAATATAACAATTATCGATGATAACGATAATATAAAAAAAAAAAAAAATACACTAGAGGAAAAGTCGTCCTAGGCCATAAAAGGATAAAACGAAAGTATAGATAACGTTAACACTTAGGTGTTAAGTTTACAGGAATTATGGGGGTAAGGATGATGATGTTGATAGCACGTGGCGCCGGCGCTGTTCGTTCATCCTGTCGAAATACCGGTATGTAAGACGGGTTGCGGTACGTACAGGCGCGGCAACGCGACGCCAAAAGAAAGAGAGAGAGAGAGAGAGAGAGAGAGAGAGAGAGAGAGAGAAAGAGAGAAAGAACCGGAGGACACGGTTGTGCGTCAATTGCGCCAATTCGAGCGTCGCTCGATAAACTGACGAGGACGACGACGACGGCAACTACGACGTCGACGACGACGACGAGGACGGCGTCGAGTTAACGCGCTGCGTCAAAAGTAAAATCGTTTTTCCTTCAACCTATCTAACATTGGCACTAGCGTTTTTACTTGGAGCTCTCGCTCGTATTACCGGTGGTGGTGGTGGTGGTGGTGGTGGTGGTGGTGCTGGTTTTGTGGTGGGAGCAACCTCCAATTTATTTCTGTCCTTCGGCTCGACTACGTGCACGTAACAAATCGAAAGAAAACCAAAGAGATATAATACGGGACTACTGGTTAAAATCGCGATCTCCCTTTTCCTTACAATCCTTCTCTCACTCACTCTCATCGATCCTTAACTTTCATTTGCATTTTGTTTGTTTGCTTTTTTTTTTTTTCATATTTCATAGTTCAATTCTCGAAATTCTTTATATACGCGTGTATCCGTCTCTCGAGTATCTTCCCTTCTCACCCGCCTGCCTGCCTTCCTGTCTCTCCACCCTCTTCCTCCCTCCTCCTTTTCTAACCCCCCTTCCCCCAAATCCGTTAATAACAATCACGTGTCTTAACACAAGAGGCGCACACGATCACCGAGTTATCTCATTGTTGACGAGAATTGTGGACGATGGAGGATAGTTACACGGTCCACCGACGTCGCAAGGCTGCCGCGAGGAGACGGGAGAAAACGCCAGAGCCATCGTCGAGGAGTCAGCTTGTCGAGACGTCCGAGGATGAGGAGGATGTCAGAAGGGCGAGGATGGAGAAGATGGCCGAGGACACCGAACGCATGGAGGAGGAGATGGAAAGGGAGAGGAAGATCAAAGGTCAGGAGAAGGAGGGACGATTGAACGAGGGGGGATCGGCGGATGATGGGAGGGAGGTGGCGACGGGTGAAAGAGGAACGAGAGGTACGAACGTTAAAAGGAATCCCGTTAAACCAGAGGATGACAAGGATGTTTCACCGCGGGATACGAATCCTTCGCGTGGAAATACGAGTCCTTCGCGCGAGATCGATAACTGTGACAACGTGCAACGGGATATCAAGGTTGCGAGTAAAATGAAGGATGGGGAGGAGGAGGAGGAGGAGGATACCGGGATGAAGGGAACTCCGAGGATGAGGGATGACGCGGACGAACGATTTGTCGACGCGAGGAAAGTCGAAAAGCGAACGAAAAGGAGATCGAAGGATCGTACGTTGGAGAGGCGTCCTCGTTCGACGGATTCCAGCGAGGAAAAGAGCGAGGCCAGTCCGAGCAGATTGAAATCGTCCGAAGGTTTTAACAGAACGAGAACGAGAAAGCTCATTGGTAAAGCTCGATTGAACGAGGGCGATGATAAAACCGTGCGTGAGAAACAACCGTTCGATACGAAAATTCGTCCTAAGGATAAGCCCGAGAGAAAATCTTTACAAAAACAACAACAACAACAACAACCTTCTGATAAAGATGAAAGAGGTATCGAGGATGTAGGGACGATGAAAAAGAGCGAAAGCTTCCCACCGAGATCCGTGGAACGACAACCGATCGTAAAGAGGTCAGCCACGGAGGTTAAAAAGAAACAAGTGATACCATTGAGTAACGAAAGCCTGATAGAGGATTTTGCGAAGGCACAGAGGGAATATTTGTTGAGAGAACGTAGCATTATGGATGACGATCCAACGTACGATTATCCGAGAGCGGACGAAACGATGGAGACGTCGATGAGAAGACGAAAAATTGGTATGATACATAGCGAGAGCGAACATTTAGAGATCATTGATACGGTGAAAGATGAGATACCGGCAGTGATCTCGTCGAGAGGTTCTTGGTACTCCGGATTGACGTCGTTCTCGTTTTTTGGAAAAAAAAGGAAGACCGATGATTCCGAAATGGAGAACGAAAAGTCCAAGGACTTTGCTAAAATGGAATCGATCGAAGATACGAGAAGTTCCGAGAGGGAACTTAACGACGCGAGAGATAAGGTCACCCTTTTGGATTTTCTTAAAGCGTTAAAAGACGTCGTATCCGAATTGAGAGCGTTCACCATTCAAAATCCTACGGAGATACGGATAATACGTACGATGAGAAATCGTTGCATAGCCCAATTGATACTTGTCATGATATATTGCGGTCTCGGTGCTTTCGTTTTTCGTTTTACCGAGGGCGCGTTCGAGACGTTTTACAAGTGCGGCGTTAAGAGAGTTAAGAGAGACTTTTTGGACAGCCTGTGGAATTACAGTCACAATCTTAGGGAGGACGATTGGAAGAGCCTGGCGAGAAGGAAGCTTATGGAGTTCGAGGAACAATTGCACACCGCGCACGAGGCAGGTGTACACACGTATAGCGGACAAAGAAGTTGGACCTTCTTGAATGCCGTCGTATATTGTCTAACTGTGATCACCACTATCGGTGAGATGATGATGATGATGATGATGATGTTGATCCGATCGACGATAAGAACGATTTTTATTACGCTAACGTCAACGATCATCTCGATCGATGATCGAGTACAAAATCAATCGCGGCCTTTCACGATTATAATCGGAATTGAATTAGTATATCATCTCAATGGATTTTTTAATAATAGAAAGGCAGAGCTAAGAACCGTCATTTCGACATTAAACGCTAAAATACATAGGATTATTTCGATAATAATTTCGAATGAATAATAATAATAATAACGAATGAACGATACATATTTATATTACGATCTATTTCCGATACGATCGAATTCATAAAAGAAAAAAAGCAACTTTTTTTTTTAATTTGTAATCTCTCTTAGGTGTTATCCAACGATATGTTTTATTACAATTAACGTAAACGCATCTTTTTTTTTTTTTCCTTTCAGGATACGGTCATATATCACCGAGCACTACAACCGGAAGAGCCATCACGATCGTTTACGCCATATTTGGTATCCCGATGTTTCTAATACTATTGGCAGACTTTGGGAAATTATTTACACGCGGTATAAAGTTCCTTTGGGCGTTCGTAAGGAGGCTGTATTACACTGGAAGCTGTCGGAAAGTTCGTCGTACGGTTCCTGTACAGGTGAACGGATATAATATTCTTCAATTATACGAAGAGCAATATACTTTATTACGCACGGAATATTTTTTAACGTTTCGATCGGTATCAAATGAAAATCGTTCGATCGCCTATCACAAAACGTATCCCCCCCCCCCCCTTTCAACAGATATCGTGGTTACATAAGTTATATTATAAATTTATATCCTCGTTATCGTAATATCGTTCGTTACTATCGTATCGATAATGTCAACGATATTTATGTTAATCGACGCATAACAGGTATCTTTTAAGCGAGTCCTGCGAACATCTCTCGCTCTTACGTTTTAAACCGTTTTAATTAACGATATTTCCCCGCCCACCCCCACCCTCCCTCCCTCCCTCCCTCCGATCCAATTTACGTTTCGAACACGAAATTTCTTTTTAAAGGAAGTTATGAAGGGCGTCCAACTCGTGTACGATCTCGCGACGTTTAGAAGGCCGTCCCAAATGAACCCGGAAGACATAGAAGAGATTCAAAAGCAACAAAATCAACAGGCCGTATTAAATATAGACGGCAATGCACCGGACACACCGGGGACTCCGGCCATGTCAACGTTCGCAATAGACGATGAATTTAATCTACCGATATCGGTGGCAATATTCATTCTTCTTGGATACATCTTCATTGGAGCCACGCTTTATAATGCGTGGGAGCAATGGGGTTTCTTCGAGAGTTTCTATTTTGTTTTCATTTCTATGAGCACTATCGGGTTCGGCGATTACGTGCCAAAGGTAAAATAAATGTTTCTATACTTACGAAAAGATATCAAATAAATCGGAAAGCTATATAACGTGACACGATAAAAGACGTACATATTGACATACAACAACGCGCATACATACGCACACAGAGAGACTAGATTTTTGAATACGCATATTTTTGTAAACAAAATGAGCATGAAAGAATTGATAATCTCTATATATTTATCCATTATTAATTCATATAATAAGAGATTATATGTTTTATATATATATGATTGAGCCATATAATGATTCCTATTAATTCCGAATGGTATGGCACTATAGAGAAAAAAAAAAAAAAAAAAACAGTAAGAGCCTGCATATCCGGCTTAATTTGCTTACTAGCATTCTAATTTTCACGTGAATGACATGAATGCATATCCGTTTTTTTCTCTGCCCCCCCCCTCTTTTTACAAAATAATTCTCGCGCGTCGCTAATTATAAATTATCGAATTAATTTCATTTCTGCTTTTGTTTTTCACGGTGGCGTTCAGATGGTAAGATTTAAATTGGAAAAAAAAAAAAGAAAAAGAAAAAGAAATTAATAAATAAAATGGACAAGCGTACGCTTCCCCTTTTATAATTGCACTCATTTATCGCACATGCTTTTATTTTTGCCCCCCCACAACCCCACCCCCACTCTTCCTTCCCCCAATAGTCACATATAGAGAGAGCACCGTTTCATTCAATTTTAATCGATATTAATCTAATTATGATTATTACGTTGACTCGATTAAATATTAACGGACTTATTATTGATTGATTTAGCATCCCATGTATATGATGTGTTCGATAATATACCTGGTGTTCGGTCTGGCTCTAACTTCGATGTGCATCAACGTAGTACAGGTAAATATAATCGATGATATTTATTATATCTGTTTCTATTTGTTTCAAAGACATTATAAATATGCACATATATATATATATATATATATATATATATATATATATATATATTTATATATATTTAAATACCGTCCTCGTATCACGTTGATCAACAGGTGATGCTGTCGGATTCATTCAAGCAGGCGAGCCAGAAAATTGGTGCAACGATCGGCTTTGAAATCGCTGATGACGACGGATCGGTGAAACCTGCTCCACCGCCACCGGTTGAAGTGGCAGACATTCATACGTCTATAAAAGATTCCGAAAGCATGGAAAAGATAGCACCCAAAGCGAAACAAGAGGACGTAGATCTATAATTTATATATAAAAAAAAAAAAAAAAAAAAAAAAATACTTTTAATGATTATCGAGGGGGAAAAAAGAAAGAAAAACATTTAATTGATCTTACGTTCTTTCGAAAGTGCTTTAAGTGCGTATTCCAATTTTGAATGATTGTAATCCTCTGCTTGCTTGATCAGACGGACTTTCGGCTTTTATTATCACAACGAATATGTATATGTATTATGAGTGCGTGTGTGCGTGTATGTGTGTGTGTGTGTGTGTGTGCGCGCATGCGTGATAACGCGATATTTACATGTGAAACAGAAAGATACATTCGCTTTCTCGTTTAAAATAATTCACTTTTTTATCGAGTAAAAAGAAACGAGGGAGAGAAAGAGAGAAAAAATGAAAAAAGGAATGAAAAATATTTATGCACAATGAGAGCGGCCTTATCGTCGTCGTCGTCGTTCTTTCGCTTAATTAATTTATAAGAAAAAAATAATCAGAAGGGCATGTCTCTTGGGAATACGTTCGAACACAATCGTTCGATATGTAGACCGTTTTACTCTGTCACATTTGTTAATTTCAAAATTGAATAACAAATCGATGTATCATTGAAAAGATCGTCATTGTCCTGTCAATGATTTTGTGATGTACAAGATAAGTATATAATTTTAGGATAATATAACATCGATCGTCGTTACATAATAATAATGATATATTATTTTCTCTCGATTATTTGAAAAAGCAGACTGAAGAATATTATTAGTTTTAAAATGCTAATCATTCGTTTTATTTGACGATTTATTTCTCATATTTTAATATCTATCGACAATAAATATAAACAAATGAGTATACGTGTTGGACACTTCTTGTTTTCTTTTTCTTTCTTTTTTTTTTCTTTTTTTTTTTTTTTTTTTGACAACTTCTCTTTTAAACACTTCAAACAATGATCTTTATATTTTCTTAATTACATACAATTCGCATTTCTTGCTTCTTATTAATCCATGCACATTGATACGATATTCTTTACTATTTCACGTCACACCGATTATTGTAATTTCAAAACCGGAAAATGATGATTTGACACAAGTAATATCTGCTTTCGTACATAATATTTTAAAAAATCACTTATCTAATATGCGATGTAAATTACCAATTGTGTATACACAATCATATTTGCAAGAAGAGATACTATTTCTCCTATCGAGAACCGCGTCCATTATTAATATAACATAGATAAATTGTAACATAGATAAACTATATGTGAATTATTTTACAAATATTTTATTAATAATATTGCATATTATAATTCCAATGGGGCTAGATGAACATCGACACGATGACTTTATGTTTAATATATAATAATATTAAATGCATTCATTATATGCCTATATATGTATATGTATATGTATATGTGTGTATATATATATATATATATTATTATTATTATTATTATTATTATTATTATTATTATTATTATTATTATTATTATTAATTCTGACTGATTATATTATGTATTTTTTTTAATGATATTTTCGTTTGACGCTTATAAAGCTTAATTTTTAGATTACAAGTAATTTATTGCTTGGTTACGATTTTGTTCCTTCTATTTCTATTTTCTATATTTGCATGCAATATTAAGATATTATCTCGAAGCATTGAATTTAAGCTGTGTAAAGGTCTAATAATTTTTGTTGCGAAATTATATAAAATAAATATAAATAGAACAACCGAAATATATATATATATATAATAGCCAATAAAATATAAATAGCCATTTTTCACTACAACCAAAAAAAAAAAAAAAAGAAAAAAAAAGAGAGAATCGTGCCTTTTTAAAAAATCAACTGTATTAGCTATTTAGCGTTTATCCAATTCCAATGACACGAGATCCCATTTGTAAAAATCAGTGTGCGATTTGTAAAAATGTCGAACAAGTAAATATCGAATGCCTATTTTTCTCTTTATATTTTAAACAATAAATAACTTTTATGTGCGTGTAAAAAAATTCGTTGTGGTTTATACTTTATTCTCTTTCTACATTCATTTCTTTTTCGCGTTTAATTATCCAATTAAAGATTAATCGAACAACACTTTGAGCGAACAATCGGTAACATTTACAATAAACGTTTGTTTCATGCTATACAGCATTTATCACGATATTTTTCCTTGATTATAACAATATCAGATCAATTTGAACGATTAAAAATTAATTTTTGTAATGTCTCTTAATTTCTGTGACGATAAGTCACGTTTCCATCTTTTTTTTTTTTTTCTTACGTTCAAAGATACGATTGGACGATCCTATTTTATTCCTTACAAACGTACGAAATTCACTGTGATACATAAAATACATATATCGAAGAAATTATAATCGTTAATTCCATTGTAGGATACACGTTTATTTACGTAAACACGTATGTATCATATTAAATATCAATTGGTATTAAAATTTCTTGGGAATATATACATAATTAACAATAAATATTCTAATTTCATTTCGTTCGCGCTTCGTTTATACGTTCATTAAGAAAACAATATGGCTACGTTATAATTCAAAATGGCTGAAGGATGACAACACAGTGCTGTCAATTGAAGGAAAGATCGAATGTTATTACGAATTTGGAGGGAAAATGTCACATATCCAGTATGTTGATGAGCTGGTCAAGGAGTATTTATTATTTCGAGGATTTAGTCAAACTCTGAAAGCCTTCGACAACGATTTAAAGACCGAGAAAGAAAAAGGTTTCAGGGTGAGAACATCGCAATATATGATATGAAGAAATGAAAGAATGCAACAACAATATTTGCTTTGCAGCATTATTGAGAGAAAAAAGATGCTTATATATATTTACTTGTTCGTCTTATATAGGATTCATTATTTAATATCCGTTCGATTTATAAACGTTTATATCGCTTTAATCAGTCAATTTTTAAATGCAAGTCTCAAAACAAATCATATTCGATACATAACCCCTTCGTTACTTTTACAAGAAAATACGAACGTTAAAAGAAATTGTTTATGATTAATGTGAACGCAAGTTAATAAATTTCTATTGATCAATTTATTTTTTTTTCTTTTTTTCACTAGGTTGATAAAATCGTTGATCAATTGATGCAATATATATATACATACGATTTATTATCTCTGAGAGAATTATGGGGTCATTTAGATATTAGAATGTTTTCTCGTTTGGAAAATCACTTTACGCCGGCTATAAAAAAATTGGAGAATGCTGTTTTAAAAATGTATCTAGTAAATGCAGCTGTAAATAATAAGCAAGATCGTATTCAAGAATTTTTTAATAAAATGGCACCGGAATTACAAGGACATTCCGAATGGAAAGAATGGTTTGGTACGATATATTTTAATTATAAAAATTATTAACGAATATACAAAGTATATATATATATATATATTTTTTTTTCTTTTAATAATAATCTCGCAGCATTACCATTCGTAAAAAATCCTGAAGATAATCCAACATACTCGGTACATTTTACCAGACAATGGCAGGATACTATGTTGGTTTCGTTACATAATTTTCTTGCAACTATTTTTCAAGTAGGTAAATTTCAAGTTTCAATTGTAAATATGAAATGAATAGATCGACATATGTTATATCTACAATGAATTAAACTTTTACAGTGTATGCCACAACCAACATTATTAACGATAGATGAAGATACGAATAAGTTAAAACGTTTACAAGAGGAGAATGAAGCGCTGAGACAAAAATTAAATGAACCTATTAAAATAGAAACAATCGCTGATGTTAATCCAGGACTAGTACCACAGTATCCACCAATTATGGATGACTTTTACATCATCGCTCAGTAAGTGAATTTTGTTTCTTTTATATATCGTATCAAAAGATTGGTTTATAAATTTACATTATTTTTCGTTTAGGGAATCTCCTTTAATGGAAAATCCTAAAACACTGAGAAGTTTAATAAAGAATATAGGTGGTGGTTCCAGTCCAATTTTAAGTAGAAAATCTTCAACAAATATTAAGAAACATACGGAATCTGATATGGCATCTACGAAAAGGACAAATACCAAAGGAAGACTGAATTCAGTTGCAAAAACTGAAGCGGTTGCTAAAAGAAGCATGAGTTGTGATTCTCGATTAACAAGTACTAGAAAAAGGGACTCGTCTATTGATACTACCGTCGACAGAAAAACAAAAGATAAGATCGAGTCAAGTTATATCCTATTAAGTCAGGTTAATTGATTTTCATAAACATTAAATAATTAATATTTCATACACGAATCATACAATTATTAATAATGCCATATGGACAAATTTTTCAGGAAGAATATACGGAACATAAAACATCCATTATTCAATGTAAAAGCAATGCAAGTGGTTCGTATGTGGCAACGGGTGATGCCGATGGCGTTATCAAAGTATGGACACCAATTCCATCACCAAAGTACATATCTTTCACATATACGTTTATAATATAAATTTTACGTTATATTAAAATTCATAAAATTGTTTATACTTTCTTTTTCTTTTAATTACTTTATTAGAACTGTCACGACATTTAATTCGCCCACGACAAACGCAAATAAGGCTATAACTGC
The DNA here is from genome assembly GCA_911387935.1 of Dolichovespula saxonica. Lineage (NCBI taxonomy): Eukaryota > Metazoa > Arthropoda > Insecta > Hymenoptera > Vespidae > Dolichovespula > Dolichovespula saxonica. Next base: position 2,046,973 of record OU427012.1, read on the forward strand.
GTTAGATTGGATATCAAAAAATGAACGTTTCTTTTTACACGGCGACAATAACGGATTAATCCAGTTACACGAAACGCGTGATTGTAAAACACTTTGGGAAATACAACACGAAGGATCACGTATTATTACTTTACTTTGTAATCCAACCGATTCTACATTTGTATGCTCGGTATCGGATCCTACAGAAAGCAAATTACTTTTATATGACATTAAGTCGACGAAATTAGAGAGAATTTTACCTACGGAACAAAATGTAGTTGCTTTGTGTTCTGCATTTAATCACAATGGTCAACTGCTTATAACAGGAATGTCAAACGGCAATATACTGATACACGATTTGAGGCGAAATGAAATAATAGATAATCTCAGTTCTCATACGAGTCCGGTAATCGATATTGAATTGATAAATGATTTCACAAATATTTGTGCGCGAAGTGAAGATGGGAAATTATGCCAAAGAAGCTTAAACCACTCGGGAAAGATCTTGTGGGAAACTAAAATTAAAATTGAAAAAACTGCTTTCCACGGGAAATTATTTACGTTCGATCAAAGTGGAAATTATATGTTACTTTGTACACAGAGCGGAGGTAACATTTACAAAGTAAGCAAAAAAAAAAAAAAAACATACAAGCTATTGTACCTATTATAGATACGAATGTGTAAATTTTGGATTATTAAAAATATTGTATGCTTAGATGCCCCCTGGTATGCAAACAAAAGTTTTAGAACTTGGTGGACATAAAGGAACGTTATGTTGTGACTGGTCCAGTGCTAATCAATCTGGGACATGTATTACTGGTGGTGCAGAAGGTAAAGCCAGGGTATCAACACTACTATCCCCATGATACAAAAATAAAATTAGTATATGCGTGAATTCATGAATGGAGAAATGAGTCATTAAGAAGAAAGTTAGCAGAATAGAGCAATTATGTAGATATATTACTTTGTTGGTATGTAATTATATTATCTATTAATTTTTAATCTAGTTTTAGAATGGAATATACAAATAATATATATATATATAATGATATATCCGTAAATGTGTAGTAATATTAGTAGGAAGTCGATTATTTCATAAAAAAGTACAATGAATGCCAATGTATCATTTTTTTTTTTAATGTAATATTAATATTATTTTATTTTTTAAAGATAATTAACAGATAACTAAGTTGTAAAATTTATAAAAAAAAAAAAAATGACTTATTAATGCAAAAATGTAAAATGTGATCTTATATAAGTTTACTATCTGGGAAACAAAACATAATATGTACAGAAAACAAAAGTCAAAGTCAATAAATACAAGTCAATTTTAATACAAATATTTATCTACTAATGTCATTTCTTTATTATAGAATATTATGGCTGTTATTGTAAAAAAGAATACATAATAATTTTCTAAAAATCTTACCTCACTTATAGCATAAGTTTAACAAGAAAGGAATTTCAAATGAGGTGGACGTACTGACCAACGATTAAATGGTCCTGTTATATCTAACTGTGGTGACCAGAATCGCCTAAGAGCTTCATTTATTTCAGCTGGAGTTATTGGTTTAGTTGTAGTACCCTAAATATATATGGTCTTAAATATTTCATATGTTCTTACATGCATATATATGTATAGAAATTATTTTTCAAAACTTATAAATTAATTATATATTACAAACCTTTCCATGATAATATGGCTTATACGTATATGGATTAACGTAACTATATTTAAGACGATCTATGGCGTCCCCATATATTTTAGTCTGATCTTGCCGCACTAAGAAAACAAGATCAATAATTTGCGCAACTGTTTCATACGCTAAATATCCTAATATCACATAACCTTCTTTGGATATTGTGATGTTACCTGAAAATTTTATCAATTGTATTAAGATATAGATGTATTATATTTAATGATATATTATTATTTAATTTAGAAGAAAAATTACCATCTGTACAGATCCAGTCACTAAATTTATGACGATTCTTATTTGCAAAAGATGCATTACGTGCATTACTAAATTTAATGTAACGAGCTTCATCCATTGAACGTGTAATCATCTCTGCACGAATACACCTGCTTAATTTTATTTCATCTACAATAGACTTATTTTCAAAAAGTTCTCCGGTATTGTCAATGGTACTAAGAAACTCGTGATACGGACCCTTTGGTTTATTACTTTGTAATTGTTCGTTATCTACAATATCCTCCGGATCGTCGCATTTCAAAACTTTATTGACGGAAGCTTTGAACTGTTTCAATTCTATAAAATTTCAAAAAATTAATTATTTCAATTAAGAAACACTTAAATTATGATGTATAAATAATTATCATCGTAGTATACCTAAATATTTAAGCAACCTCTGTAGCTTAACTTTATCTTTACGTAATAAAAATATAAAATCTTCCGCTGTTACAACATTGGACTTTTTCAATACTCCTCGCCTTTCAGCAACTTCGCATGCTTTTCTAACAATTCCTCTCATTTGATGCAAAACAACATCTTCTATTATTTTTGCAGATTCCACTAATGGTTCGCTACAATCACCGAACCCATGCATCATTTGTCGAATTTCTATAATTACGAAATGATACATATTAATTGCGATATTAAAAAATAAAGAATGTCATTTAATTCACAATGATTAATAAAGAGAGTAGTTGTTATTTGAAAAATTTGAATATATTTAACCTATAATGGTAGAAATGCACACCAGCTATGTAATTAGTTGTTTCATTTTTATAATACTGAGTATCATTCGCAGATTTTGTATTAGATGCTTCTGCCATTATTAAACAATCTAATAATCAATCTTAAACGAGATTAAAAATACAAACGCATAAAACACGAAACAACACGGAGGGAGACAAATTTATAAGTAAATGTCTATCGCTCTCGCCAGGAGGCCTCGAAGACATAAAAACACTTTCGGAAAAGCTTGCGATGCCATCTGTAAAATAATACATAGAAACTATATTAAAATTTACATGAAAGATTACATTGAATTATACCGCGTAACATCAATTAAACAATTACTTTATACCGATAGAACGTTAGGTTAGATATTCGTAAAGCTACGATTCAATTAAGACTGTTCATCGCCTGTCCCTCTTAAAATATTTAACTTTAGCGACAGGTAAGAACAAAAGAACAATAAATAATATAAATAAAACTAAGTAATAATAACGAGAATTAAAAAAAAAGTTAATTAAAGACCGTTTATATTTATATTAAGCGAGGCCGTCAACCCCGAGATAAAAATTATAAAGTATCGGAATTTTCAAATAAAATAATTTTAAGTATATCGCACGTTTCCGTCTTTTTAATGTTTAAACTATTCTACAATTGTTTAAATGTTACCTTACTTTGTATTACCGTATGTATTAATTTATGTTTCCGCCGCGTTTATAAAGAGACAAACAGTTTCGACCTTTACGCGTCGAAATACAAATGAAAACTGACTCGATGATCGTCAAAGTTAAAGAAAAGGCGCGCGCGTATTTGTTTATATTACACAAGGCCAAACAAACACGAGATGAAAATTTCAAAGTATCTTCTGTCGATAATAAATTACATTTCGTCATTTGTCCGTATTAGGCCAAATTAGATCGGAATCTTTTTTGACTTTCCCGTAAGCCAGATCGAATTGAATTATTACATTCGTTGATGTTTATGAGTAACCTTTATTTAATAAAATAATCATCTAATTATAGAATAGCATCGAATTATAATAACCATATAGAACTACGATTAGGAATGTTAAAAAAATGCAAGTACTTTAACGTTTAGTTCGATACGAAAACATTTTGAAAACGCATAAAAGATACGTAGCCCGGCTACACATTCGTTCGTTATTACTTGCGTTATAACATTAACGTATGATCTAAGCATAGATATCGATATATCGCAAGTAATGCATCGATTCAGATCCAACACGTGGAGATCGCCGGCATATCGAGATCAACAAGTTAAGACGGTATTCTGATTGTGTGTATCTTGCGAGTTACTTTATGTGTAAGGAAATATACTAGTGTTTAAATATTATACTTATCGTACTCCGAGTACATCGTACATCGTTCAATTGATCAAGAAATCATCGTTAATCAGGAAATCTTCGTTTATTATTTCGTACAAAATATTCGATAAAAATCTTGTTCGTTGTCGTAATTTTATGTATCAATTATATATTTATTATTTGTCGTGTGCATTTATAACGATCATTGCGACGTGCATGCAACCATCAAAGAAGGATGTAAATATGAGAAATTAAAAAATGCCTCCTAAATTGTTTACTATAACCTATGTTAACCCCGTGATTGTTATGGAGGTATAACCTATAAAAGTTTATACACCGATAGGATAGACGCTTGTAGGAGTGTTCCTTGTTTACGCTCGTAATTCATAAATTTTGTTCATACCTACCACTGAAGTCACATACGCTTCGAGCTTTTCCTGAAAGATGATGAATATTCATAAATATTACACGTTATATGTTAGAAATGAAATATTGCCTATTAAGGACAAATAGTACTGTCATTTATCTATATAGTATTTAAAAAAAATATATATATATAACTTGATGCAGATTCGATAAAAATGTAATTGCAAGTAAATGTATATAAATATAACTTTTACAATGGTTCTGATTCGTTGAATGTAGTAATAATAATTAATATTTTATGAGTCATCAATGAGCGACAAATCGAAATAATATAGACTACAATACTTTTGACCAAATACATCATACAAAAATGTTCTCATTCCGTTTGTAAAATATCATTTATATCAGCTTCCAGGTTGGTATCATTAGTAATGGGTAATGTATTTTTTGATTCAATAGAATTAAATTCTTTTTTTTGTATATTCCTAGGCGTTGGCATTGGAAATTTTATACCGTTAACTTTAGAATTTACTGCCAATTTTGGGCTCAAATTTTCTAAACTTGAACTACTAATACTAATCGAACTTAAATAAGGATATTGTGCAGTTTTATTATCTTGAGTCTCTTTCTTTTCATTATTTTCTAAAGTAGAAGCCGAAGGAAACATTGCTTCGATAGATCCTATAGGTTTCCTTCTAGATATAAGTAGCTAAAAAGAAAAACAAAATATAATTTGAATAAATCTTTAGAAAAAATTTGTAAAATACATTGGATTATATGTAATAAGATTATTCATAAGGGTTACCTGTTTTTCTATTTTTCTTGAAATTTCAGCTATTTTTTCAGCTTGTGTCGTCTTTAATACGATATTATCGACGCTAGGGGACTTCCGTTTTTGAAGTTGCGTTTTTTCATCAGAAATACTTTCAATAAAAACAAATATAAACATTATAGAAAAGTATATATTCGTTGATAATTATATCTACCATAATAAATAATACCTTGAAATATTCCAATCACTATCGTTTAGTTCTGTCTGTTGAGATGAAGATGATAATTCTTTGTCTTTCTTATCATTTAGATTAAAAAATACTTTTTTTTTGGCTGAATTGCCTACTGTAACTGCTGTAGATTTTAAAGAACCTTTATTATGTTTTGGTGAATTAATGAAACTTTGTGTTACTTCTTGTCCCTTCAACAAACCGGTCTTGTCATTTTGCTTTGGAGTAGACGTCTTTTGAAGCTCCCCATTCATAAATTTTATTATATTTGAAGAAGTTTCTTGTGTCTGATTTTTGTCATTTATATGAAAATCTAACATAGACTTTGAACTTTTTTCTGAGTTTACAAACTTTGGAAGTGTTTCATTTTCACTAATTTCATCGCTTTCCTTTTCGTCAACATTTTTTGATACATACTCATTTTCTTTTGGTACAATTGAAGACCTTCTTGGAATTTTATATGCATCATTCGTGTTAAAATTTTTTGCTTCCTCATCTTCTACATCCGTTTTTAACTTTTTTGGTGATATATCTGATCATTATAAGGAAGAGATTTAATTATTTTATTTATAAATAAATATATAATATATATATACTTACAAGAGCTTTTTGGTATGCTAAAAGTTTTCATAGCTTTAGATTTTACATTAGTTACAAGTTTATCTAATGGTGATCTTTTAACTGACTTAGATTGATTTGATGTACTATTCTTAATAGAAATTCTATGAAGAACTTCTTTAAGTATGTTACGTTTTATTTCATTATATTTAAGAAATTTCTGTAATATAAATAAACATTACATTTGTTAAACAAAAGAACACTTTTAATTTAGTAATTGCATTACTTTTGATGTAATGTTAAATCTACCTTAGAATATATACTTTGATGATGTTGAATAATCTTCATTTTTTGTTTATACGATACTTGAGGTATCTCATTCCATTCTGGATCTATACCTAAATCACGTAATTTTGTCTGAAATGTTTCTAGTATATCCTTCTTTAATTTTTCCAGAGAGAAACTATTATTTTGTGTGGTCTCTGTAGATTTAAGCGAAGAAGATATTACTTCATTTTTATTTGACAATTCAGTGTTTTTTTTAACACTGACAACTTCAGAATCACTTTCTGTTTCAGATTCTGTTGCGGTATAGCTTGATGTTACAGAACTTACAGCAGTCTCGACATCAAGAAAATTTTTTGATAATTTATGATTTTCTACATTAATTCTACTTATTGTAGAATCAACATTTTCGGTACTTGACTCCGTGGATTCGTTCTCGTCATTTAATATACTTGGGGTACTTTCTCTATTTGAATGTATCTTAAAGAATCCATTTTTGGAATGTTTTTGTACAAGTTTTGATTTATGATTTATCTGATTTTCATTCTTTATTTCAGATACCTTGACTACATCAAAACTTTCAAATTTTTTAGAACTTTTATCCATAGATTTAAATTGTTCATTTAATCTTATCTCTTCTCCGTTATAATCAACACTATTTAAAGATTTATCGGCATGTTTAGTTTCATGGTAATTTTGTGAAATTTTTGGTACTAAAAATACTGATTCAACTCTTGACTTCTGCTTCGATATACTATCCGTATTTTCAATACGACGAATTTTATCTCCATCTCCATTATCGGCAATTTTCGTATTTTGTAAATGTATGCTTTTACCATGTTTTATCATTGGTGTTATATTTTTTGTCTTTATATTATTATTACAATATTTATTTAAGTCCATTTGCATTTGTGAATTTTGTAAACCATGAGACAATGAACTTAACTGTTTACTTTGTTCTATTAAAATGGTTGATTGATCTTTGGATTGTTTTTCTAGGGCATTAACTTTAAACTCATATTCAGCTTTTATAAACTCAGCTGCCTGTTGCGTCAATTTTAATTCCGAAGTTATTTTTTCTATATCTATATGATGCTGATGATCCATTTCCTGTATTTTGGATTTCCAATAATCCTCTTGCATTCTAAGTTTATCTTGCATTTTTTCTATATCCGGAGTAAGCTGAAAATATTATAAAAAAAAAATATATATATAACAAAGTTCTTTGATATGCATGAATTTTTAGTATGTTACTTGTTTATGTACCTTTTCAAGAAGTTGATTTCTTAATTTCTCTATTTCTCTTTCTTGTTGACTTATTAATAACTTAACATTAATCTCAGGTACATTATCATGTACTTTATAAGGACTCTCATTTCTATGCCTCAAATTCTGTAAACAATATAGATTTTAAAATAGAATAAATATATCTAAAAGATATAAAATATTTATATAGAAATGAAGCACTCAAACCAACATTGATTTCAGCCAAAAGTAAATTTTTCAAATCATTAATTTCTTCATTGTTTTTTATTTGTTGTCTTTCAATTAATTCGTATTTATTTACATTATATCTAATACTATTATTTTCGCTTTCATTTTCTTTATCCTTGTTATCCATTTTAATGCTATTTGATATTTTGTCAGTTTCATTCCTTATAACTTTCTCAGCTTGATTAAGTCTTTCCTTTAACAATTTTATCTCATTATGTAATTTTTCAGTTTCAGCTTTATAATGATCATGTACAGGTGATGTTTCTGTGGACAAATCGATTGTATATGGATGACGGCGAGTTATATGAGCTTTAACGAATGTAGTAGAAATGAATGACTTTGGACAATGCGGGCACTAAAAATATAAGAATATATTTTATTAATAATAATATAATATCTCTTTTTTTTTAGCAATGTGTATTATTTATAAATTTAACGCAATTTGTAAATGTTTATTTATTATTTTATTATTAATTACTTTATGTATTTCGCCATTAGAATCACCAATTTTTGTTTCGATCACTCTACTCCTTTCTTTAGCTTTATCTTTTAAATTCTTTATTATTTCTTCCAAGGCCGTAATTTCTTTTCTAAGCTTATGATTGTCCTCAATTTTTAATTTCAACTCGTCCTTTAATATTATCACGCTTTGATCTAAATACTGTTTGCAATAAAGCAAATATTCGACTGCTAATTGAGCAAGACGAAAAACTTTAACAAAGCTGGAATCCAATATCTTTAGATCGTATTCATTTTTCAAGTTATAATTTATTACGTTATTTATATTTTCATCTACGGTTATAAAGTCCCTTTCAATTATCACCCTGTCTATGTCAATAGATTCTGAAATAATAACGTTAATGTCAATGAGCATAACAATTACAATTAAATCGATGCGTAAAGAATTATTTGAAAGAAGAAAATTCTATCAACATACCTATGTGATTCCAATCTATATGAACCCTGGTTCTGTGCGCGTTAAAATGAAATCCTGATTCTTTGGCAAGTTTAGGAAAATTGTGACACCACTTGGTGCCAACGTGAAATGAAAATGCCATTATTTTATTTACAATTGTACCCTCATTAAAAGTAACGAGACACCTAATACTAAAACCAACAATCCTGATAAAAAAAAAAAAAAAAAAAAAAAATTCTTTACTCGAGTACACTATACGTTTGTCGGCGAAAATAATCAAAAATTTCGTAAAAATCTATGAGAATGTATAATACGAAGTTTTAACATTATTGACATATTCGAGAACCATATAGATACATATATTTATATATAAATGTATATACAATAGATCCTTTTTGAATTTATAAACTAGTTCATCTTAATCGTACTCTATACTTCTTGCAAGTGAATAATATAAACAAAATTATTTTTGACAGGTGGCTATCGTAAGAGAAACGCCATCTGTTAGCAATCGAGAATAGTTTTAAGATATTAGTAATTCGATGTGATGGATTATATTAACAGAATTAAAAAAAAAAAAAAAAAAAAAAAAAAAAAAAAATAGGGAAAGAAAATATTTTGTGATTAATATTATAATTTTTATATTCGATAAACATTGAGTCAACGCGAACTTGAAATAATTAATAGATATATTTTTCAATCTAATAGAATATTTTCTCGATTATTCTTGAAGATGTTTTAACGTTAGAAATATTTTCAATTCATCTAATCTAGCGCATATAATACAATATTATATTAAGATAATAATATTATAATAAATGTATGATTATAATATAAATTCGTAAATATATATATATATATATACACATATATACATTATATATTATATATCGCATCCAATTATATTTTACTTTTGATATATGATAACAATCTTCATTGACAAAATGATTAAAGCATTCTTTATATTATCTGATAAGCAGTTACTATCCATCTTATCCTTTCGCCATCTTTCCATGCTTTATCCATACCCCATTTAATAACCTAATAAATAATTTAACGAATTTGATCTTAATGCGATAAAAAAAAAAAAAAGAAAATACGAAATAAAATTCTTTCATCTTGTAGATATAAATAAAATCTCGGACCATTTAGATGTTTTTACGTAACTCAAATCATGTGCATTTGCACTTTCAATGTGTAGTTAGAGAATCATAATTTATGATATGCTACGAATGTATGTTACGTATATCATAGAATATATATTATCTTGCACTATACTTCTTTTGTATCCTCTTTTATAATCTAATACATTCTATCGAGAGTGTAGATAATCAAACGACATTGTCATTACACAACCTTTTATAAACTCTTGTCTAGTCATTCCTCTTAATGAAAAGTTTGAACGTACTTGCTCAAATCATGCAACAACATCGGTGATACAAAGAGTGTTAATATAGTTTTCTATATGTATGTATATATATATTATATATACATGTATATATATATACATATATAAGAAAATTATATTTTTTGAACAAATTAAAAAATGGATAGTAGTAAAAAATACGATAATCCGAATCCACGTACGACAGCGAATATATTTAGCAAACTTACTTTTTGGTAAGATTTAATTTTTATTTTTATTTTTTTTTCTCCTATCGTACGAGTGTATAAATAAATTATTAAGATCAATTTTAATTCTCTATTAATAGAATAAACTTTCTTTTTCTCCTTTTTTTCTTTCTTCTTTTCTCTTTTTCGGTTTTTTTTTTTTTTTTTTTTTTTTCTTTAAAATATTTGATAATGTAATATGTTATGTAATACAATGAATCTCAATATACGTATGTTATTATTCTTAATAAGTTAATAATTGTATTAATTAACTTAATAAGTTAATAATTGTAAAATTTATGTAGAATTATTAAATTTTTACATATTGTAATTGATTTTATGTAACAATGTTCTTTTAATTTCTCATTCTTTTAATCTCTCTAATTCTCTCTTTCTCTTGTCTTTACTTTATTTGTTTTTTTTTTTATCATATGATCACAATTTTGTATCTATTAATGTAAATATAAAAATACATTCGTATTTTTTATTTTCTATGAAAACTTTGATATATGAATATGTATATATATATATATATATTTTTTTTTTATTTTTTTGTAAATATATTTAATTATATGATTAAGCTAAATATTATTTAGTTAAAGAAGAGATAAGTCATATCTAACTTCATTTCAATAATTAGTATGTCTACGTCATTATTCTAATTTGCATGTATGTATGTATCTACAATACTTATCAATACACTGTTTTAATAATATAACAAGACATTAACTTATTTTGTTCCTATGTATTATTATCATTAATTACTGCCTTATAAAATGAACAATATTACAATTCCTTATGCATTAGATTTTTATTTAAATTTTAGAACGAATTGTGAATTTGTATTTTAGGTGGTTAAAACCATTATTTTTATATGGAAAGGATCATGATTTAGAAGTCAAGGACCTTTACAATGTATCCTCTAGCGACATCAGTGAATTATTAGGAAATAGATTAGAACGGTAGTTATACTTTTATTGATTCAAAGGACAAATCTGATGACAGCCCATTAAAATTCAACTTATTTGTTATAGAAATTGGGTAAAAGAATTAAAAGCAGCAGAAACAGCTGGTAGAAAGCCTAAGTTATATACAGCTTTGAAAAAGACGTTTTTATCATCGTTTGCATATTACGGAGGATGGACTTTGTTTTTATGCTTAGTTTTAAAGTAAACATAGCACTACTGTAATCATCATTATCATTAAACATATTAATATAATTTATGATAATTATAATTTCATAGGGTCTTGCAACCGTATACATTGGGATTGCTTATATGGCATTTTGATCCTAGAGCAACATCAACTGTAACAGAAGCATATATGTATGCCACTGCTGTCGTAGTTATGATAACATTAACGGCAATAATTAATCACCATATTAATCTAGGTCAAATGGAAATAGGCATGAGAATGAGAGTAGCGTGTTCATCTCTTGTTTATAAAAAGGTATTATTGAAACAATAAATTAATATTATATGTCCGTTTAGAGATGAAAGAATTATAAATATTACACGCGTTAATATTACTTATTTTAGATTTTACGATTGTCGCAAGGTACTACAGAGAATACAACATCTGGACAAATAATAAATTTACTATCGAATGATGTATCGAGATTTGATCAATTATTTACGCTTTTACATTACATTTGGATTATGCCAATACAAGGTGCCTTAATCTCTTTCTTAATTTGGGAAAGTGTTGGTATAGCTTCTTTAGCAGGTGTCTTTCTTATAACAATTCAAACAATTCCTGTGCAAGGTAAAATAATTTCACTCGTATGTGATTATTATTGATTGTATAACAAAGAAGAAATAATAAATTTACGTTGAGTATTAATTTAACGTTAATTCAGGTTATATGAGCAAGTGGACAGCAAATTTGAGATTGAAAATAGCGATAAGAACCGATGAAAGAGTTCGTTTAATGTCGGAAATTATCAGAGGAATTCAGGTTATTAAAATGTATACATGGGAAAAGCCATTTGAGAAACTTGTTAGTCTTTCAAGAAGGTAATAATAATCTCTTTAAATTTTGATACATCTTGTGCAGTTATCATAAATGTTAATTTATAAACATGCATGTTTTCATTTCAGTCATGAAATTTATATACTTACATTAACATCGTACTTAAGAGGATTTACCTTAGCTAGTTTTATATTTACCGAGCGAACAACACTGTATTTTACAATCATGGCATATGTACTTCGTGGGAATAATATATCTGCTGATAAAGTATTTTCAATGGCTCAGTACTTTAATATTCTCCAAGCTACCATGGCTATATTTTATCCTATGGCAGTAGCTTACGCCGCTGAAGCTTTAATATCAATAAAAAGATTAGAGGTAAAGTATATTTAAATTTATTCTTAAATCAAATAAAGCCGCCTCATAACTCAAATAAAGTAAAATTTGATAAGAGGAGAGTGTCAGGTGTATTTACATTGCATGTTCTTAATTTGTTTTGTCAATATAGAACTTTCTGTTATTGGAAGAAAATGTGCCTATCATTCGTGCACTGCCAAAAGATGAAAAAAATAGTATTATTTTGAAAGATGTCACTGCTACATGGACAGAGTCTACTATTGTAAGCACTCTTCATGATATTAATAATTACATAGGATTTGGCAAACTTTATGCTTTAGTTGGTCCGGTTGGAGCAGGCAAGGTAAACCATCCATCATTTTTATACAATTATTTTATATAATTATAATATCATAAATTATAACTTATTAAAGCGTTTCTAATCAATTATTTTTAATTTATTTTGTAGAGTTCATTTCTTCAATTAATTTTAGGAGAATTGAAAATATCTCATGGACAAGTAAATATTAAAGGTAGCATTTCGTATGCCAGTCAAGAATCTTGGTTATTCGCTGGTACAGTGAGAAATAATATTTTATTTGGACAACCATACGATCATAAGAAATATCAAAAAGTTATCAAAGTATGTGCATTGGTTAAAGACTTTGAACAATTTCCGTACGGTGATAAAACATTGGTTGGTGATAGAGGTACTGCGCTTAGTGGAGGACAACGTGCAAGAATAAATTTAGCTAGGTAAATAAATTATACATTTACATTGTAATTATTATATCTATAATTCTCTTTGTCATTTTTAGAGCAGTATACAGAGACGCCGATATATATCTTTTGGACGATCCTTTATCTGCCGTTGATGTGCATGTTAGTAAACATTTATTTGATGAATGTATAAACGGATATTTGAAGAATAAAACGAGAATTCTTGTGACACATCAAGTACAGTACTTAAAAGACTGTGATTACATAATTATACTTAATAATGTAAGTATGATATTTCAAAGGAATAAAATAAAAGATCAATTTTATGCGTGTAAGTTTAATATTGTTATTTATCAAGTATAATATTTATAAATATATATATGTAACATGTTTGCAAAATAGGGTAAAGTGGAAAATGAAGGGACATTCGAAGATATTCAAAATAAAAAAACAAACTTTTTGAAATTATTAATAAGCGATGAATCGAAGGAAAAAGTGTTAGTTAAAGAGAACAGTGTAGATTCTACCTCGGACGCGTTATCTAATATTAATAATACTACGGAGGATGAAGATAATGTCGAACCTCAAGAGACCGAAGAGTTAATGGCTAAAGGAAGCTTATCAAAAGCCGTTTACTGGAAATATTTTAGGGCTGGAGCGTCTATTTTTGTAATTATCGTCTTTTTCTGTTCTATGATATTGGGGCAAATTGGAAGCAGCGGTAGTGATTATTGGGTTGCATATTGGTATGATTTTTTTAAATGTTTTAAAACAATTTTTTTAAATACTTATTTATAGATCTTTTTAATTGCGAGATCGGCGATTAAATAATATCTTTACTTACTAATTTTACTATATTATATATATATATATATATATATATATATATATATATATATATATATATATATATATATATATAATTTATTATGATATAGGACAAATCAAGAAGAAATGAGATTAAAGGAAGAACGTGATTTTATACATTCGCGACATAATTTTAACACATCCGCGTTAACAGATGAAATTGGAAATTTAACGGACTTTGCAATCAGAAATGACACAGTCGACAATATTAAAGATATAGTATTCAATGATTCTTCGATAATTCGGAATATAACGGATGAGAATATGGTTGGTAATATGATTTTTAAATTTTCCTAAAAATTCCGGTATACGTTGCTTCATGTAAAAAAAGAAAAAAAAATCATTGTTTCGTTTAGAGAAACGCGAATGTAGCGTATACCGAATCATCCGGCCTTGATACGCACACTGCTCTATGGATTTATGGTGGTTTGATCGTCCTAAGCATAGTTATGACTACGACTAGAAATCTTCTATTTTTTAAAACATGCATGATATCCAGCCAGAATCTACATAATTTGATGTTCTCGTGTTTACTTAAAGCGCCTATGCAATTTTTTAACACAAATCCGTTTGGTAAGCGTCGTCAAGTCGTCGTCGTCGTCTCGTGTGATTTACTTTATAAAATAAAAAAAAAAAAAAAAAAATAAATAAATGCCATCGTGAAATGTGTTTATGTCACAGGTCGTATTCTAAATCGTTTTTCGAAAGATATCGGTGCCGTCGATGAAATCTTGCCAAGAACCATGATAGAATCGATTCAGATATTTGCGGTAATGTCGGGAATTCTAATTCAAGTTATAATAATTAATTGGTGGACCATTTTGCCTGTATTAATCATGGGTTTTCTATATTGGAAGATAAGGAATGTCTATATAACTACCGCACAAAATTTGAAACGCCTGGAAGGCACCAGTAAGAGATCTATTATTAAATTTTTATCATAAAACAAAATTGATTATTAAATAATATCTTTCGTCATCTTTTTCAGCTAAAAGTCCGGTCTTCTCTCATGTTAATTCATCCTTAGTTGGATTAAGTACAATTCGTTCATCTAACGCACAACTTATGCTTTGCAAAGAATTTGATTCTCATCAAGACTTACACACTGGTGCATACTCTTTGTCAATTTCAGCCGCCACTGCCTTCGGCTTCGCACTCGATGCGGTTTCTGTTTTGTTCGTGACTTTTGTTACATATAGTTTTATTATTTTTAATAATGGTAATTATCTTGTTAGAATGGGCACAATTAGAATAATGTTTATTTATCTATTTATATTAATTTAATGCCTCTCTATACATTATCCTTTATGTCAATATTTCAGGGAATACTTTTGCCGGCAATGTGGGTTTAGCTATTTCGCAGGTTCTCATTTTATGTGGAATGTTACAACATGGTATGCGTCAAACTGCAGAGGCAATAGCACAAATGACTAGTGTAGAGAGAATATTACAATTTACACAGCTTGATGAAGAAGGTCCATTTACAAGTGATCCGAGCAATAAACCATCACTTGAATGGCCAACTAAAGGCGAGATTAAGTTTGATCATGTGTATTTGCAATATTCTGATTCTGATCCACCAGTTTTAAAAGACTTAAATTTTATTATACAACCTGCAATGAAGGTACATTATATGCTATTATTGATAAATTATTTATCTGTAAGGTGAACCTTACTCTAATTTTTTGTTCTTTTAGATTGGAATAGTCGGACGTACTGGTGCTGGTAAATCTTCATTAATTTCAGCCTTATTCCGTTTGTCTGAATTCAATGGTATAATTTACATAGATGGAATTAATATCAGGAAGATTGGTCTGCACGATCTTCGAAATAAAATTTCAATAATCCCTCAAGATCCTGTGCTTTTCTCTGCATCATTGCGAGATAACCTCGATCCCTTTCATAAACATGACGATGCTACTTTATGGGCTACAATGGAGGAAGTAGAATTAAAAAGCGCATTTATTTCTTTAGATCATCAAATAAGTGAAAGTGGTAGCAATCTTAGCGCGGGGCAAAGGCAACTGCTTTGTCTTGCGCGTGCTATAATAGAAGATAATAAAATTTTAATTCTTGATGAAGCCACAGCGAACGTCGATCCTGCAACAGATACATTAATACAAGCTACAATTAGAAACAAGTTTCAAGATTGTACGGTATTGACAATAGCGCATAGATTAAATACTATAATGGATAGCGACAAAGTTTTGGTACTAGACCGCGGTGAAGTACTTGAATTCAGTCATCCATATATTTTGTTAAAGAATAAGCAAAGTCGTTTTTACGAAATGGCCAAAGAAACTGGAGATAATGCAATGAAACAATTTGAAATTATAAGCGAAGAGGTAAAATTATTTCACATAAACATACTTTCTATTAGTAATTATAATTGTTTTGAGAAACAGTATAAATTTTATAATATTTATAATATTGTTTTCAGGCATATAATAATTGCAAATTCAACATGTCTACAGAAAGTACGATACAAAAAAAAGAAGATTTGAAACCTTTAAACGGTAATTCTTCGGTACAATGATAATATACATACATATTTATGTATTATTTTGTAACTCAAAAATAAAAAAAATATATATATATATATATATATATATATATGCATTATCAATAATGCAATCTTCTTTACATATAATGTTCTTTTTATGAATAATCACACAAATAATTTGTGAATTTTACGAAATGGAACTTTTTGGTTATCTATTTCTTTTTTAGCGATTAAGTTCGAAGAGACAAACATTACATTATAAAATTTTGTATACGTAATAAATTTAATTACTTAATCCGTTTTTTTCTTTATTAAATATGATGTAAAGAAAAATTATATTAAAAAAACAAAAAATAATTGTTTACGAATCATGAACCTTTCATTAATAGTCTTATAAGAAGATAAAATTTTATCCATGGGGAAAAAGATAGATAAACATGAAGAATTTTAACGTCTATTTTACTTTGAATGTAATTCAGTAAATAAGGTAATATTTAATATATCATCTTACGTTCAAAATAAAATTCGTATGATATTTCTCTCGAACATCTACAAATTATTTTTTTTCGTTTAGTCATATTAATTGCACTGCACCACTTTTCACTAGATTAGCAACAGCATTATACTGGATTATATGCTGCGAGCCGGCTTCAAAGTCTATTTCTTCGTCTACGACACCGGGTAAAACAATACCAGTTATTCTTTCGTTAGCTTTAAGAAAAACATGAGTATGCATATTCGGCTTTGTACTAATTTTATCAATTTCAAATCCTTGAAAACTGGTGGGCATATGTTGTAAGGCCACTGTTTTGAAAAGATTTTCAACGCTGCTCAAATAATCCTTAGCAAATTTAAGTTCCTCCGGCGTTAAATAAGCTTCATCTGGTTCTCTACCAGCTTCCTCTGACAATATATGAATGGTATATCTCTCTATTTTCTCCAAACGTATTCTGAGATAACTAGAAATAAGAAATCGTATTCTATCGAGTTCCATTCTATGAACCATTAAGCGTAGATCGTCCCTTTTTAACCTCTTCATGTTTTCTTCCATATGATTTATCTGCTGCAACATGCAATCGACAAGATCGAATTTATGTGGAAGTATTTCTGGAGAAAATTTTTCATTAAGCCATGCATTTTCAATTGCCTCAAGTGCATTCTCCGCTGTTAACACTTCCTCTTCCTCAATTTCCAAATCGGCAATATTTTCTTCCAAAATATCATCCATTATCTTCTAATAATATTATTTAATTTTTTAACGAATCAATGCTACTTTCGAATGTTAATTGTATTAAATATTATCAAGAACGTTAATACGTTTTATTTCAACTTTTAACAATCGTACTTATCGTGAGCACCTATTGTAAATACCGTTTAGTATGGTTTAGTATTTAAATCGTTTTTCGTGTCATGAGATCGAGTCACGATCAAGATCGATTTATCGACCTTTTCGATAGCGCGCTAACATAATCAAATTTAAATTGAAAGAGAAACTTGTGGAACATCAGAATCGTAGATAATTTTGTTGAATCGATCGTTAGTATCGTCGTAATCGTTAATTAAACGTCAAAGTCTTACATATTTAACATCGAAAATATATAGAACATTACTATAAGCTTCTTATATGATGAAACCATATTAAAACGCAAAACATCAATAAAAATATAACATGTACCAAAAAAGAAAATTAATTTCAAGTAATTTAATTCGGCGTTTTAATTTTTGATATTTTTTATATAAAAAAAAAAAAAAAAAAAAAAAAAAAAATAGGGTACTTTTTTTGTTTTCCCTTATACCCGTTATTATATCGTGCTTTCTTCTTAATCGTAGATAAGTTGTCTGATAATATCACATAAGAGTTTTATCCTTACGATTCTCAAGGTACTCGCAAAGAAATCGAAGTATACTTCTTCGGTCTTTCGTGTTCTATTCTTGTTGTACCCTTGTAAGGTTTCTGTGTGCGACATTGAAAGGTGCACCAAGGTATTCCTTAATTCCTTTTAACTTAATAAGTACTGTCTTAAGACTGTTTGGAGATTTAGACGAAGTAGTCATATAGATAAGAAGGTATGAGGGTACATATGGAGTCAAGTTGGGGAATAGCATTCATATTTAAACTGGACTCGTACCGGGACAAGACGAGCCGCATCCAACAGTGGACCAAACAACGGTCAGTGTCTTTTACGCCCTTACAACCTGCGGTGACCATCCTCCACTTCTAACACTAAGCGAGTACTTGGATTAGTTCGTTTTTTTACGACGATTTTCTCCAAGTAGCCTGGAAAAGGTGAGAGACCGATATAATCAAAGACATTGGGGATTGTTATTCTTATATATGACGCTCTTTTTATAAAATTTTTTATACACTTCCTTTTTTCTTTTCCTATTTTTGATCATTCGTGTTTCTATTATGAATTTTTGTTCGTTGATTTTGTCTTATCAATTGAAATTAATTGCGTCATATTAATTAATCAAATAATAATAATAATAATAATACTTTTTCTGTACATATAGTCCAGCATGACCGTTATGTCGGGACCAAGTTACGCTGCATGGTCAGGCCATGGCTCGAAATTCGGCAACCTGACCTTAGCAGACACAGTTCCACCAGAAATGTCACACTTAATTGATCCCCACTGGTATCAATTCCCACCAATAAACCCCATGTGGTATCCATTGGTTGGTTTTGTTATCGGTGTATTAGGCATTATCTCTGTCATCGGTAATGGCATGGTGGTTTATATCTTCTGTTCAACTAAATCTCTACGTACACCAAGTAACATGTTCGTTATCAATCTCGCCTTCTCTGATTTCCTCATGATGTTTACTATGTCTCCACCTGTGGTAGGTATCATTTTACAACCTGATAACAACATTTCAGTTAAATATATTATAAGCCAAAAAAAAAAAAAAGAAAAAAAAAACAGAAATAACAATTTTTGGCAAATATATTCTTCCGTATAGGTAATTAACAGCTACTATGAGACTTGGGTATTCGGACCTCTTATGTGCCAAGTCTACGCATTGTTAGGCTCTCTGTTTGGATGTGGCTCCATATGGACAATGACATTAATCGCATTTGATAGATATAACGTAATCGTCAAAGGTTTATCAGGCAAGCCACTCAGCATCAATGGAGCCCTCCTTCGAATCATTGGTATATGGCTATTCTCGCTATTTTGGACTGTTGCACCCATGGTAGGATGGGGCCGGTAATATCATTTTACAATTATTAATGGATCTTCTCCTTCTCTACATTTTCAAACTACATCCGATAAGTATTTCTTTTTTTTTTTTTTTTTTTTTTTACAGATATGTACCTGAAGGGAATTTGACTGCTTGCGGCACCGACTACCTCAGCAAAGCGATTGAAAATACATCTTACATACTTGTATACAGTGTATTCGTCTACTATCTGCCACTATTTATGATAATCTACAGCTACTACTTCATCATTCAAGCTGTCGCAGCACACGAAAAAAATATGCGAGAACAGGCAAAGAAAATGAATGTTGCTTCTCTAAGATCATCGGAAAATGCTAATACCAGCGCAGAATGCAAACTGGCAAAGGTATATACACATATATATATATATATATATATATATATATATATATATATATATATATAAATGCAAATAACAATGATATAAAAATTACAAAAAAAAAAAAAATTCTCATATTGTTGTAACTTTAATATCTTATTAGGTTGCGCTTATGACGATCTCCTTGTGGTTCATGGCATGGACTCCTTACCTTGTCATCAATTACACAGGCATCTTTGATAGCTCGAAGATAACACCTATCTTCACCATTTGGGGATCCATTTTCGCAAAAGCGAACGCTGTATATAATCCTATTGTTTATGGTATCAGGTAAATCATTTCATCCTTATTACGCCATTTTGTCAGAAATTTTTTCATCTGAAAAAGACAGAAAAAAGATAGCATATTAGATCGATGAAACTTTTATATTATGTTTATAATTATGTAAAAGTAATTATGCTTAAAAAAAAAAAAAAAAAAAAAAAAAATAGTAAAACAATTAACGCACTTGCTTCCTTTTAATGATTTCAGTCATCCCAAATACCGAGCTGCTCTCTTCCAAAGGTTCCCATCTTTGGCTTGCGCGAATGAGCCAGCACCGTCTACGGATGCAACGTCTACTGCATCCGGTATTACTACAGTCCCTGAAGGCGAGAAAGCTTCCGCATAAAGAAAGAATTGTGAAAAGCTGCCGCTTTCTAAATTTCCAAATTAACATTACACCGAAATGCAAATATTAATATCATCGGAATGAAGAATATTTAATTATTCAATAACTGAGGCAGCCTATTTATGTGTTCTAAACAAGGACTTCCATGTGATATATGTAATGTTAAAGAAGAATAGAAACAACAGGGATCTACAGTGAACACAGGTGAACTAATTGATTCTATTTAACATCTAGAAGGAGAGATTAATAAAAAAAAAAAAAAACCTGTACCAATAACATACATGATATTACTGTGTACACAACATAAAATGAGCAATCTTTAGATAAATCTATGATTAATTTTATGATTCATATTTCACCACAATTTGAATCATTTACAATTGATCATTAGATTGAATTGTAATTTTGTGCATTTTATAATACCACTATGTACATGGTCACTTTGGTATAGCAGGTATTGGCTCTATGATTACAAGATTAGTCAGCGTGCCAAAACATAGCGATAGCGTTATATCTGTACTTAATTTTGTAAAATTAAATAAATCATGCAAGCAGCATTACACGTTCGTTATTGTTAAATTAAATATCACCGATAAAAAAAATACACCTTCCAATAATCTACTATATTAATATAATTTTGTTTTCAAATAAATTACAAAAATAATAATTATTATGCACTGAATTATTTATTTTCAAATAACAATCGTAATTATTTCATAATTAATACTTCTTTTTTTACACAATTATCAACAAATTATATTAAACTTTGATGGTAACACATTATTGAATCTCTAGAAGTTTATTTATACTTTATCTCCATTTTAAGAAGGAAACTAAAGGACATTAATAATAAAGAAAAATTATGCTTTTCCACTCGCCGTTGTAGTAGAAGACGTTTCAGCATTTCCTGCAGATGCTGCGGGCTCCTCCGTTGAACCGCACACAAAGAATGGTAGTTTCTCTTTTAATGCTGCTCTATATTTTGGGTGACTATATAAAATATACAAATAAAGAAATTAATGGATATATTTATAAATTTTAATAAATTTTTATATTTATTTTATACCTTATTCCATATACGATAGGATTATATATCGCATTGGCCTTAGCAAATAGAGATCCCCAAATAGTAAAAAGTGGACTAATTTTAGAACCATTAAATATACCCATATAATTTATTACCAAATATGGTGTCCAAGCCATAAACCATAATGATATTGTTGTTAAAGCTACCTAAAATAACAATGAATCCATAATAATGAAAATAAAAAAAGAGAAAAGAATTCAAATCAAGACCAAATAAATCTTGATAATTCTTTTAATAGTATTGATATAATAAGGTTATATAAAAATTAACAGCGGTACCTTTGCCAATTTTGCTTCAGCGCTAGTATTTTGATTATCACCAGATCTTAAAGAAGCAACATTCATCTTCTTCGCTTGTTCTTTCATAGCTCTTTCATGAGCTGCTACAGCCTATCAAATTAAATGAAGATTGTTAATATAAAAATTATTAATATATAAATAAATTAATATAATTGGTATACTTACAGATACGATGAAATAATAACTATAAATGATGGTAAACAATGGTAGATAATAAACAAACACCGAATATACCAATATATAAGATTTTGATACCCAATCTTTGGAAAGATAATCTGTACCACATGCCGTCATATTACCTTCCGGTACATACCTAATTTATAAAAATGTATAAATTTCTATACAACAATTTCATATGTAATTATAATTGAACTTTTACCTATTCCATCCTACCATTGGTAAAATTGTCCATAACAATCCAAATAACCATATAATGAGAATTTGTAGCAAAGCTCTTTTAATGGTTAAAGGTGTGCCAGACATACCCTGCAATTACTCCTTATTAACATTTTTATGCTTATCACATTAATGTGACCTTTCTTTTTTATACCTTCACTATAACGTTATATCGATCTAAAGCAATAGCAGTCATTGTCCATATGGATGCACATCCACATAGAGAACCAACCATAGCATATATATCACACATTAAGGTTCCTACAAATATAAAAAAAAAGGCTTTTACTTTATTAACATTATTCACATAACTAAGTAACCATATAAAAATTGTATGTTCGTTACCTAGAATCCAAGTTTCATAATAACAATTGATTACCATAGGCGGAGACATTATAATCATCATTATAAAGTCTGAGAAAGCCAAGTTCACCACAAGTAAATTACTAGGTGTTCTTAATGATGGTGTCATCAGAAATACATATACTACGACACCATTTCCACTCCATCCTAAAACTCCAAGTACAATCATAACTAAACCCAATATTTTATGCCACAATGGATCCAAAGGTGGAAATTGATACCTATATGAAAAAAAAAAAAAAAAAAATGAAAATTATCAAATAGCTAATTCGTTTTAAAATATACAAATAAAATGAATTTATTTATAAGAAAAGATGTAATAAAGAAAAAATGTAATAGTCACCAATGAGGATCAATTAAATGTAGCATTTCTGGAGGTACTTTATCAGCAACTGTTTGATTAGTATATCGCATCTGTTGATGTGCAAATTGAGGACCAACAGTTGTCAAGGCATGAGTTATAATTTTGTTTACTATTGTCCCATTTAATCCAGGTACAAAATCACTGGGGATATTTACTGGGTTTACTGAGTTTCCTTCCATATTTCCTATGAACAAATATATAAGCATATTATTTTAATATAATATATAAATATAAAACATTTTAATAATAAATTAAAAATAGGAATAATTAAATTAAATGTGAATTCTAAATTTAATACATACAGATATGAATTTAAAGATATTTTTTATGTTTTTGTAAATAGTAAATAGTTAGTAATTAGTGATACATGGAATGTTCTGAATACTGAATATTTTAGTTTGAGTACAAGCATGAACTGGTCACTGTCTCTTTTATATATCTACAAATACGAACATACACACACATATATTCAAAATGTAATAAAATTATAATCCAATAAAATATTCAAATGAATACTTCCACTATCGCATTAAATGTATTAGCATATGTTCATATGTTCTTAACAACTGAGTGGTAGTAACCACGTCATAGAAGTTCTGTCACTTAAGATTTTAAAGAAGCCATTCAAAAAGAGATATTTTATATAGATATATTTCATATTTTCATTTCCATCCGATTTCTAATTTTTTATACTTGTTTGATTTTAAATAATAATAAAAAAAAAAAAAAAGAAAAAATGAACGAAAAGAGAAACTGACAAGAACATAATTACAAAATAACAAAGGTGAATAATTTGTGACAAAAACATAAATAATCCAATTTCTCAGTCGTATTAAGATTTTTTATTTAAAATATTATTGTAACAATTAATATTACCTGTACTAATACATTTTCTTATTTTTATTTTTGATATTAATATTTCTTATCTAATGGCCATAGTTTCAGAAAATAATAATTCTTTTACTGACTTGTTTTAGTTTAATTTTAGTTTATTTTGCTGCTCTAGAAACTTGACGGGTGTGTTGACTATAACCCTCTTTCAAAGCTTCTTCTAATTCTTGAGCCATATGTAGTAAATTGACAGGATCTGTTTGGAGTAGAATATGTTCCATCTTTTCATTATCTTTCAATGTTAAATCTAATGTAATCAATGGCGAAACTTGTTTTAACAGGGTTCTAGAAGCAGTCTGGAAACAATATAATTGTTATTATCTTTCTTCAAATGAACCATTTGATGGTATAACATAACAAAGAAATCAATTACCTGTACTTCAAAACGCCACTCAAGATCATGGTATTCTTGTATTTTAAAACCAGTAGCTGATAGAATATTTGATATCTCTTTTTTCTTTGCAATATACAGCTTACTTAAAATTGTTTCATTTTCTTCAGAGAAACCTAATGCTATAATAGAATCTCGAAAGTCTTCATTACTTAGCTACAATGATATGTAACATACAATTGAAATATAATATTTATAAGTTAAATATAAATATATGATGTATAATTTTAATGTAATTGAAGTTATACCTTGTGATTGCAACTTTCTAATAACAAGTTGATGAGACCTTCTACTGAATTTTTTATAACATCCAATTCTACCTCGAGTTTTTCTATGGTAATAATCGCATGTCATTGATAGATAATAATAGAATATTTGTTCAATAATTGTTCAAATATAATATATATTTTATATATACTTACGGGCTGCCGCATGGTACAATTTCATATTAGGCCCTTTTTGTAAATAATCTAAAGCAAGTTTGCAAAAATCCTGTAACACTGTAATTTTATTTAAATAAATAAGAATAAATAATATTTTAACAGAATTAAAATCATGTGTAGATATCGTTTATAATACCTTGAGGTGTTTGCTCTGTAAGGAATAACACATGTTTCTTATGATCTGGTCGCAATGTCAGCAACATTTTCTTTTATTATCGAAATAAAAGATATATATATAATTACGTATAAATACATAAACAATCTCATTCATTACAAGTGTATAATCACTGTATAAAACAAGCGTCAAGCTCCATGTTCATTAAGGATGATTTGAAAACTTTTCGTATATTATATAAAATACACTATAAAATATATTATTTTTATTAATATCACATACATGTGATAGTATACAATATTAATTTATAATCAATTTTGGTTACAAAATAAATTAAAAAGCCGTTTAAAATCCCTAACCTTTCATTTCTGTCATCGGTGCTTTAAATTCACTGCGCATACTCTACGCGCATCTATAATACGTATTAATATGGCGCGCAATAATTTTCCCGTCAGATGGCGTTAATGCTGTTGCCGATACAAGGTACACGGATAAGTACGGAGTCGGACGATACCAGTTTCTTGTGTATTATGACGTTAAGGACAACGAGCTACGTTATAAAACATGGGAGATAAAGGTACTTGTTAGTTTTTATTAAAAAAAAGTAAAAAATAACAGCGTAAAGTAACACGGGCAGGAAACTATCCTTATTAACGTGAGAAATATTATCAAGCTTTATTAGGTTAAGAGTTAAGATTAAGTTGGTTAGGTTAAGAGTAAGTTGCATTATATCTTTTCACTCGTTCAATGTTAATTTCGAGCTTAATTATATTAATCGGATTAATATTTTCTTAAATTTATTAAGATCGTATCGTCGAGTAATATATTATGCTAATAGTTGAGAATCTACCTATATCCTATGTATATGATAATTTTAATTATTACATTTTATATCGTTTCGATTGTTGTTTATATGTACAATCGAGAAAATGAGTTTATATTCGCTTTATTTTTTTGCTCTTTTTGCACACATATATATATATATATATATATCACATAAATAGGAACAAACTTGCAACTTGACTAATTGCAAGTGTGTCTCATTGTCTCAGTATATTGATTTATTATGCAAAACATAAAGTTATATTATTATAATTAAACCATATATTTTTTTAGAACATCATGTACACTTCAGTGGGGCAAGCGGACTTGGGAAGGACAACAACATTATGATACAACCTCAACGACATGGACATATAGATGTTCATCTTGGATTCTTACAGCTTCATCACAGGTTTACAAAACGATGCGATAAACTAAACGTAAATGTTGCAATCGTCATGTAGATAGTCGTACTGTTGTATGATTTGTTTCTTTAAATGATGAAAACCAGATTATACGCTGAACGAAGAAGATGAAGCTATCGTACATCTTGCGTATATATATCCTTTGAAGGTACCACGTGGAGTTTTCTCTACCATGGAATATGTGTGTTCACGGTGAACTTGCATCAGCTGTAGTTGTCTGTAACCATCACAATCCAGACTGTCACATTATCGACCTAATGCAAGAGAAGGATGGCCTTAAGTAAATAAATATCTTCTTTTTTTTTAAACTACATTAGCTTAATTTAAGTTTATCCATTTTAATTATTTCGATCGCAGATTAAAAGTTGAACTACTAGCATACAAGGAACGAATCTTGAAAGAGGAAGTTCAGGTCATGTGTTGTAAATCTGGCGCGCCTTTAAAAATACTCTTGAACGCGCGAGTATTAGCTAAGGATAAAGGAACGCCTTTGTTAAGGAATGGTATACGCAGTGTTGCTGTGGAGGGAATCGATAAAGACGAAATATCCGAATAAATCTATTGACTAATGCTTTAAAATGAAACGCACTTTTACACGCTTTGATAAAATTGATTTTATAATTAATAAGTATTAAAAGATTCAAAATAAAGGAGCAACACGAAAAATATTTGCTAAGTAAGAAACGTATATATTATCGATTTTGAATAAAATATAAGATGAGCTATTTCAGCTTCCATTATTTTCTGATTTAAAAAATTGAGCTTATGTAAATTTAAGTCAATAACATATATATTAGGATATATATATATATATGCGCGTACGTATACAAAAATATGAAAAAAAGTGAATATAATCAGCGAATCAACAGGAATAAATAATATTTTTATTGGATACAAAAAATAAATCATCATTAAACAGTTTTAATGGTGGTTCTTTTTTTATTTTTCTTTTTAAATTAAGATATAAATTAACTTGAACGACCTAATATTTGTATGAAAATGGAAACAAAAGTAGAATGGTTTCAATTAATTCTAACTTGCCTATTATATGTCATTATAATGTTATTATTATAATGAGATTTTTATTTGTCATCTTATTTATTAACAAAATCACATTTTCTTACAATCTTTTTAATCTAACTTGCCTACAGCTATAGCAATATATAATATTTCTATTACTATATGATAAAAAACGAATTTTTACTTTATGTATAAGATATATCGTATTTTATAACATTATAATCACTTTATAATGTTTTATAACGAAATGAATATTTCTTCTAAATACAAAATATGTTTCAAATCTTAACGCCTAACTAATGTTTTATAATACATTACTTGGAGTTGTACAGGATATTGAAATATACAGAATATTGAAAAATGATAAACCAAATTGAATTGTATAAATTATTAAAAATGTTTACACCAAATCTTAAGATAATTGGAAGTACTGATCGAAATAAACAAAAAGGTCTTAACAAAAGTGAACTCAAAAATCATTTATTTCAGACTTATAAAACAGAAATTAATTATATTAATTTAACTAAGTAAACAAATTATATACTTGTAGTATATATTTTTTAATTATCCTTACAAATAAAAGCCTAACAGATTTATATCTAACAAACGTGAAACTTCTTAATAATTTAATTTATAAATTTTTGGTTAATATGAATATAGTTCATTATTTGTTAAAACTTTCTTATTTACTAAGCAAATATTACAAGTTGATAGACTGATGATAACTTTTTTCAATATACCATATCCACGCATGCTTTCATCCTTACACGGGTTGCAAACCCATTGACTAATTCCTTTTGATGTATTTATTTTTATATAAATTTTGAACTCGCCTACTTAATTTTTTGTTTAACTTACAATCGTATTTAATTAATGAAAATATAATGATCATAAGATTTAACAATTGCTATAGTTTCACTTTTATATGAAATATTCTTTTAATCCAATATTAAGAATTACAATATATATGAATTACAATATATAAGAATTAAATGATTAAAAAAACATCTTTTTTGTTTCTCTACATCAACAATTATAGCATTATAATCACACTCTTACGTCAATTAAAATATGAATTATCCATTTATATTAGATGTTCTGATACGTCTCCCTGCAGTTAGGGCAAGTTTCGCGCGATTCCTATAATAAAAGTATATAGGTACGTATAAAATCATAAATACGTAGATAACTTGAAAATTTAGTTAATATCAATGGAAGTTGTTCAAATTATAAATATAAATACATTTAATATAAAGAAATGCGGTAGAGTCTAATTATTTATTAAAGTTCTAATAAATAAATAGATCTTATTCTTTATATTCAAAAGTTAAAATAAATATATACCGCTGGGCCATGTGTTCTCCAAGTTTGAATACATTTATCATGAAAGCAATGACCGCAATCAAGCATTTTATCTTGATTTGAAACGCTTAGAAGGCAGATGGCACAGACATCTTTAAATGGGATTCTCTTAGATCGTCTTTTCCGATATTGATTTCTTTGTTCGCTAGAAAATGTACAGATTTTGATTAATGAATATTAAACGATAAAACTTTCTTCCTTTCTTAAAATGACAAGATCATATTATATTTATATCCGTCTATGCGTTAATTTTATTTCTATTATTAATCGATAAAAATAATACTTGTTTGATGATGAACTTCCAGCAGTGGTAAAATTATAAGACGTTCCATTATCTGGTCCATTGCGACCTCCAGAACTTCTATATCCATATGATTGTTCTTGTCTTCCGTTATTGGCAAGAAAATAATATAATAAACTTGCTAAACCGACTGTAAACGCTACTATGGTGAAACCTTGAAATGCCATTTGTGGTAAGGCAAATCGACCGTCAAATAAATTGAAATTTTTTATTGAATTATATTACGGAAAGTAATTGTAATTGTTATATTTAATAGGACATAGAACATGCGATGAATTATTCGTATTTCGAACGTCAAACTACGCGAAATTTAACTTCACTAAGAAATTTAACTTCACTGAGAAAACTTTCATGACGAATATATAAAGAAGATATCCATTTGTAAGTAACATTCGAATCAACAATAACGGTTAAATGTTTTTCTTTTTCACTCTTTCCCTTATACTTAATAAATACAAAACAGGGGAAAAACAACCATCCATTCCATCAAAACGAGAAGAAAGTACACAGGTTAGCCAACAGTTTTGAGGGTAAAAATAAATATATGAACATATATGTTTGTTTTACGTATATAGTATGTATAAATATAGTAAGTATAAATTTATACAATAATAACTAACGTATAACTATGAATTAGTAAGTAATCTAAAATAAATAACCAAATATTATGCAATTTTTTATACGTACGCACTGTTAATAATATGTGTATATATATATATATACATATATATACATGCATACATATTTATATACATATATATATACATGCATACATATTTATATACATATATATACACATGCATACATATATATATATATATATATATATATATATATATATATATATATATAAATCTTTTATTAGAAAGGAAATTATTGATATTTGCATTTGAAAGAAAAATCTCTTCGTTACGTTTAATTTATAAGTTGGCAAAACCGACAAGACTATTGCAATTATTCTTACCTGAGGCTATAAACCTTATAAACTTTTTTGGTACCAGTTTTTCCAGTGCTCTCGTTTATGATCGCGCTCTCGCATACAAGAAATAATCTTCAACGGTTGGTAATTGGATTGAGATAGTGTGTGTACGTGTGTGTGTGTGTGTGTGTGCCTGAAGATAGATAAAAAATGATTCTTATAAGAACAGCCAATAAACGAATAAAGATAGTCTTAACGAACAATAAAAGTGAAACAAAAATAATATTGAAATGAAACGAAATAATATGAAAATGAAAAAAAATATATATATATATTTGCTTCTTTCTTATGAGCTTTCGGAATGTCGCAAAATATTATTCATTTATAGTGTGAAAATGTAGATATCGCGTAAAGAAATAAATACAATACATACATACATACATACATATATGTATGTATAATTGAAGGAACTATAAAAGTAAAAGAAAAGTAATTGGATTGAAGGCACTTTTTCTTTTTTTTAATCGGCGTACAATTAAATACATACGTAAAAAAAAATTTACACGCTTCTGTGATTATATTTTGATGTGCAATTATGACAATATCGTGTCGATAAATTATACATATATTGAAGATCGTTAATAATTAATAAATAGTAACAAAATTTTTAAATCTGTATTGAGATACCGCATGACGACTAGTATTACATACATATATTCTATATTTAACGTCACATTAATTATCATCTGGAATCTAGACGTATACATTATATATCAATATTTATCGGACGATAGATAATCTATATACATGATATAACGTACGTAAGTGGGGTACATAGTTTGCTTACGGACAACTTTGAGAGAGTTCACGCTTAAGAAAGTAAAGGTAAGAGGAACGTAAAAAATTACAATAAGAATTATTAGAACAAAATAACGATATTGCACGTAGAAGACTGTTCGGAGGATTTGTTTTTTAGTTCACGGAGACCGTTTAAATGTATTTCGTGATATCTTGGAAAATTTAATTCGTCCTCGTACCAACATTTTATTAATATAATATTTGTGATGTATAAGTAAATTTGTGTAATAAATATTCTAATGTGTGTGTGTGTGTGTTTGCGTGCGCGCGCGCGCGCGTATGTTTGTATGTGTATAGGTATATATCTATAATTAGAATATTTCCCTTTTTTGTGTTTTATATATATATATATATGAATTAGAATTTATTTATTCATCACAAATATTATATTAATAAATTTCTCTCTCTTTTTATATTAATGTGTGTATGTATATATATATATATATATATATATATATATATATATATATATATATATATAACGAAACAAATGGAAATAAAAAACAAGTCATTCGTTACGATTACGAGTAAAAAAAAAAGAAAAACAATTTACACGAGAACAAAAAGTGTGTAGATCCGTTTTTGTAATAATCACAAAGTTCCATTAATAATAAGATAAAAAAGAATTTCTCTCTCTCGTTTATATATATATATATATATATATATATCTCGATACACTTTTGTAATCATAAGTTGAAATGTTTGATCCTTTCCATCTTTTTTTTTTCTTTCTTTTTTTTTCATTTTTTTCATTTTTTTCTTTCTTTTTCATTTTTTCCTTTTCTCGCTTCGGATCTTAGAGAACGCATATTATTAGAATCGTAATGTATCCTAGTTCACTCCATTCTGTTCTGTTCTCCAAATTAATATTAACCAATTGATCATGGGAGATCGATTTGAGATTAAATTATGACGGAAGTAGTTAGTTCGTTATTATTTGATCGTTTAAAAAAGGGCATCCTCACTTTTTATAATTCGCAATCCAATGTGGAAAGGGATCGCATCGATGATCGCGTCACCGAGGTCAACGAAGATACAGAACGTTCGATGGACTGTTGTGTCCTAGTTGCCGCTGCTTGTTGCTGCTTTAGCAACATATGTCGAAGCGATTGAGCTTCCTCTCGAAGGGTCACCACCTGCGCTCGTAAAATAGCATTTTCGTGTTCTAACATTGTTGCCTTTAAAGCGATCTACGAAAAATAATTGATTGATGGCGGGGGGAGCAGCGGGGGTTACTCTTTGTAAATTATTAATCGATTAAGAGGAGTTTTACGTACGTTTGGATCGTTCAAAAAAAAAAAAAAAAAGAAACAAAAAAAAAGTAGACGTTCATTTTTATGATTTATTTTGTTAATTAAAAAAAAAAAAAAAAAAAAGAAGAAATACAGTTGAGTACTTCGCGCTATAGTTGAGTATTTCGCGCTATAGTTGAGTACTTCGCGCTATAGTTGAGTACTTCGAGGAATATTTTCAAAAAGAAGAAATGCAAATGGAAACGACTCGTCGTCACCTTCGAGTTATTTTTGATTTTGTTTTGTACGCCGTTTGCGCGGTATCGATAATTGAAAAGGAGAAAGAAAAAAAAAAAAAACACAAAAGAAATCACCACTCGCTTTTAAGCCGATCTTTCATACTTTTATTCCGATAAAGCGATCGATTTCCGATTAAAAAAAAAAAAAAAGAAAGAAAGAAACAAAGTTTCAATAGCTTTCAACGATTGAGAAAGAAAAAAAAAATAATGTCATCGAGTGAAAAAATGTATATTCTCTTGGAAAATATTACCAAGCGTACGTAAATACAACCTCGAAATGTAAATAATAATCAATGAATTAGATCTTACGTGATCCTCACGAATTTTTCGTGCGTCTCGCGATTTCTTTGCCGCCTGATTATTACGTTTACGCCTTTCGTAATACTTCTCATCCTTTTGATCGTCCGGTATTGGCTTCTTCTCGCTTCTAGGTCGTTTACTGATATTCTGTGTATTATTATCGTTGATAAACTGTCGATTCATAATCGTATCTGCGTTATAAATTATGAGAAATCTGACTTGTGTGTTATTTGTGGAAACGCAAATAAAAAAAGAAAGTACGTTTCTTCGATTGCGAGACGAAAAAAAAAGAGAAGGGAAAAGAAAAAAGAAAATAAAATAAAATAAAAGAAAAAAAAAAAAAAACGAGGAAAGAAAAGAAACCAGACGGATTTCACGAAACAATGAATCGATAAATTATTCATTGGGGGCGAGGGGGGGGGTGGCTGGGTATAACGTATGACTTACCGGAATCCATTAGATCCGAATATCGTTGTGGTATATTTAACGATGGCATCAAGGGCGTCATCGTTGTGAAAAAGGGAGATTGTAATAGAAAACCATTGGGAATTGGCAATGTTCCGGAGAGAGAAGCGTTTGTCGTCAATGACGGCGTCAACGATGATGATTCTATAGACGTCGAATTGGACAATATATTCGTTTCGTTAAATTTACAACGTTGACTGGGTGTATACGGCTCGTATCTATAAATATCTGTAAGCGCAAATATAATTTAAAAAAAAAAAAAAAAAATAAGAGAGAAGATAGAACTTTTAATAATACGAATCACCGACAGACACATGCCGTGTAAGAAATCCTCTTATCATTTTTTCTCCTATTTTTTTTCTTTCTCTTTTTTTTGGAATCCAATAATAATAAATCATTGAGAGAGAAAAAATATATAGTCGATTTCGAATGACCTTATTATTATTAATTTAAAACGTTTTAAACAAGTAGCCCCTGTGGCCTAATGGATAAGGCATCGGTCTCCTAAACCGGGGATTGTGGGTTCGAGTCCCACCAGGGGTATAAATTCAATTTTTTTTTCTTTTTCCCTTTCTCTAAATCGTAATAATATATTTTATAAATGTTGTTACACCTTAACATTATTTATTTTATATATATATATATATATATATTATATATAATTCCCGTACTAATCAATCAATCGTAATTTTAACTATGCAATCGAACGAATCGGAGTAATAATAATAAATAAATAAATAAAAGAAAAAAAAAAGATTTAGAATGTTGATTATTGTTTATTTCCATACCGTCTATGAATAACTCATAATCTGGCATATTATCGATGTCGCGTGTTTTCATAAGGTTTTAATCATACTTCATGTCGCACACAAAACAATTGTCTTCTTTCACGATACTTATCGTAAAAGCAACGTGATCGTCATTGATAAGCCATTTTCGAACAACGTTATATTTTATTATTCATATTATTTTTCACGTGTCAAATTGTTTACTATTTATGTATGCACGTACGTACGTATTTATCTATGCGTGTATGCATGTGCGTATTTAGACGTAACACTCAAAACACATACATATATAATTTTTGTTGTTGCTATACGCACCTGAATTCGGGGCAAGAAATCTGTAACTTCTCAGCAGTTGTAAAGTAGAGACCGCTCCGGTCATTGTACTTTCTGAACAAATTGTTTGCGTGTGTATATGGGAGGCCATCTTTTTCGTTTCGTTTCTTATTTCCTTTTCTTTTTTTTTTTTCTTTTTTTCGAAGAACACATTCGAAACGTTTCAGTGCATGATCAGTGCGACATCATTATTTTGATCGGTCTTCTCGGAAGATTCCTCTCCTCTCTATCTTTGTTCACATCCATGACGGTGCTCATTAAAAAACGAACTCTGACGCGCGTACGTCGAATGATTTATACTTCTATTTGTTCGAACGTATCGTTTTTATATATATATATATATTTTTTTTTGTTTCTCACGTTTTCTTATCCTTCCAGAGAAGGAAAAAAAACGACGTAGAAAACTCAACGATGGTCGCTTACGTTGCGCGAATAAATTTTATTACGTACGTAGTCTTTTACACTTTCGTCTTCTTTCTTCAAAAGGTCATCGTTTCCCAAGAAGGTATATTTAAATTCGTTACGCGTCGAACATTCTTTTAATATTCACAGCCGTAATGGTCGTCGTCGAAAATGATTTCTCTTCGTTCTTCTTTTTTTTTTTTTTTTTATTATTTTTTTCGTATTCGATCGATTTTTCCTCGCAATAATAATAATTATTGTTATTAATAAATATCTTCTTCCTCTTGTTTTTCTTTTTTTTTTTTTTTTTTAGGTAAGGCACTCGAAGATACACTCGTTCAATGTAGCGAAACAGTTGGTTTGCGAGTTTAACAACAGGTCGGTTATGGATAGAGCTTTTTCAACATCACGTGTTCGACGATTATAACATTTCTCCTCTTCTAGGAAACTTTTCATTCGTCGGCGTTAGCCTTCTTCCCGCCCTAAAGAGCATGCGTACTTGTCAAGATCATATTCGTTCCGCCCATCGGGTGTAGTCATGGGTGACCAGCGACAATAGCTTTTCAAATGGTCAACCTTTGAAAGTGACCAATCACCAGGCCCCCGTCCGTCCGTGGTTCTTGCAATTAATGATCATAACTTGCTCAAGAGTGAGTATCACGACCTTAATCTACAATACATATATATAAATATATATAAATATATATATATATATGTATGTGTGTGTGTGTGTGTAGGTATGTATACGTGTGTACGCACGTGTATATATTTGTGTAAGATTGCTAGGATTGTTTGTAACAAATCAACGATTACGGTGACTTTTTATGATCGAATGGAAAACGATAATTCGAACGTACCATATTGAGTATCAATCGGATCTTATTTTTTGTTGTTTTTTCTTTTTTTTTTTTTTATATATGCGAACGATCGTACTTGCGTGTAACAAGACGAATTTTTTAAGCAACGATTTCTCCGTAAAAAAAAAAAAAAAGAAAAAGAAAAAAAGTAAAATCGACGAATTGACCATCGTCGAAATTATGTTTATCGTCCTTTTCAATAAATCTAAATATATTCGATTATTCGTACGTAAATAAGTAGTTGGATATGTACTTACGTTTATTTATTTATTTTTTTTTTTTAATCTTCGTACGATCTTTCAAGATTTCATCTGAGTACAGTCCATGTAAGCGGACAAAAAGCATGGACTCTCTTACGATCGTTGATCCTATGTTAATACATACACACACACACACACACACACACACACATATGCGAACGGGCGGGTTTCAATGTTATGGGACAAAGAGCACCTGACACTTCCATGCTTCCTGCGAATGTTTCATATGTTCATAATTATTATAAAGCAAATTAGACGGATGTATAGACCCGATATTATCCCCAACCCGAACCCCCACCCTCGACAAGTCGATCTCATAAAATATTGCACTTGTTCGGCTCTGTAATTACCTTGTGTCCAATGATTAATGGCCAAGAGATCGATGGACTCTGTTCAAGGGTTAAACGGAAGTGGAAATAATATTCGCGTTCTTTGACCTTTTCCTATATTGTATTACTTCTTTCTAAGTTGATTATTCTCTCGTTGCCTTTGTCGTTTTTATTTTATCAATTACAACTTAACAAACTACTGTCAACAAAGAACGTATCCACGCATATTAACGACATTATTTACTCGAAAGGAATTAACGGATAAAAGGTATACGCGTTGTTTGCGAAAATATGTTCGGTGATTTGAGAGTAAATTTGGAAACTAAAAAAAAAAAAAAAAAAAAAAAAAAAAAATAAAATAAAAATAAAATGAAGAAAGAAGGATTAAAACAAGGATCGTATTTTCACTGATGAATCCCGGTTATGATATTTGACGAAAAGGTCGTCAACTCGTTACGATGTAACACAGAGAGAGAAAGAGAGAGAGAAAAAAGAAACACTGTTGGCGGGGTGGGTGGGTGAGGGGTGGGAAGGGCTGTCTGTCGATCAAAGGAGACATCCAAAAAATGAGTCGTAGCTCGTTCGTCGTCGGACACGTTTGATGGCATGGTCAACGACAGGTGTTCGAGTTCGCACAAGACGTCGAAGAAACAACCGACCGTTCCTCCCACCCCCACCCCCACCCCCACTCCCAGCCCCATCTTCCCGTAGCTTAGCTCGTGCCAACGTAACGGTAATTAGTATTTAACCGAAGAAAACGCAATACAATGTCTATCTTCGGCCTTTTACCTACCAACCCCCGGCCCAACCCTCCCGTCGATTTAGTAACGATAATTTAGAGAGGATGGGATCGGTCGAAGGAAGTGTTGTGTATACGGGGGACGGGAGGGGGAGGGAGGCGGAGAGAAAAAAGAGAAAAGAAAAAGGAACAAAAAAAAAAAAAGAAGAAAAAATTACAGAAAATGGACGTTTACGTGTTTCGCGAAAAAGGTCGGATGGATGCGTGTTAGCATTGTAACGATTGCTTTCTACGATAGGCACACGTAATCGCGGCACCGTGAGATCAAGAACACATGACACACTGGCCTGTGCGCGCGGATCACCCCTTTTTCCAACGAATTAGATGTCGCCGATATTAAATAGCGCGGTTATTTCATTTATTTCGGATCCATAAATATTAATTTTTAAATAATCCGAGAATAACGAGTAAGTAACATTCTTTTCGATTTTTCTTCCTTCCTTCTCTCTCTCTCTCTCTCTCTCTTTGTTTTCTCTCTTCTACTTTTACCTCCCCTTTTTTTGTTTTTCCTTCCACCTTTTCTTTTCCCCCTTGCAATTCAACACACAAAACCAACCCTATTATATCCGAGATAAAACGTATTTATATGTACATGTATATATATGTATATATATATATATTTTTTTACGGGTATCCATACGTTACATACGAGCTCGAGATCATTTCTCTATAGTCGTTTTAAACACGTTCGAATTTTTTTTTAAATCTATTGTTTAAATTGACAAATCTCCGTTAGAACGAGGAAAGAGAATGGCGATTGGAAGGAGGAGGAGGAGGACGACGACGACATCCCTATTAAGCATCCTCGCGTGTTTAACCCCTTATTTACATCCCCTCTACCTCCTCCCTCCCTACCTACCTACCTACCTACCTCCCTTTTTCAACCGAGGGCACGGATTCCTTTCACCCTCGCGCACGAAGTCACGAATCGTGATCGCCGTTGTGTTGTTTCACAACTTGGACGAAGTTATCTCATCAACGTCGTCACGAGGGCGCCTTGCCTCGTTTCCGGAAGTTACGATTAAACTTTCTCTTACTTCGGCAACTATTTTTATATATACATACATACATACATACATACATACATACATATATATATATATATGTATATGTATATATATATGTATACGGATACATATGTGACTTTATGTAGTACGATAGTAACCATATAACATCCATTTTTATCGCTTGGTAAAAGCGATTAACGCAAGTAAATTCGTCGGTTCGTCGTTTATATATACTCAATTAACAATACGATCATATAGTTAATTAACAATAGTTAATTGGCAAACAGTAGAATCGCTTCCGTCCGTTCAGGATTTCTTCCTCTTTTTTTTTTTCTTTTTTGTTTATTTTTCTGTTTCTCTTTTTTTCTTTTTTTTTTGCTTCGATCAGAAATTTCGTCAATTTTACGAATTAAATCCGTACCACAGTCCCCCCTCCCGCTCACCCAAAGTACTTCTCTTGGAGTTTATTCGACGATCACAACTTTACGATTATAACGATTACAACGATTACAATAATTATCATTGTTATTTGATCTGTAATTAATCTAATCTACGATCGTAATTATAATTATTTTTATCGGCGCTCGTTCGATCGACTACGTCGTTTCATCGTTTTAAATATTATATTAGAAAGGGTCGGTCGTCGGTCGTCACTTTCTCTTGGATTTTTTTTCTCTTTCGTCCTTTTTTCTTTTCTCTTTTTTTTTTTTTTTTGAATTCGCGATCGAAGTCTCCGTCCGATAACGCTGTCAGAAGAATGAGGAACGACGTCATAGGAACAACAAATTCTTCACCTCATTTGCGAACAATTTATATTTTTAATCTACTATCTACTTGCGTAGCAGTAAGAACACGACGATTTATAACTGACAATGCGGAATAAAACTCGATTTTCCCTCCCCCTCCCTCCTCCCCCTACCTCTACCCCTACCCTTGAAATTTCCATTTATCAAATCCGATTTATCGAAAGCCGTCCCACCAACGACAATAACTAAATTTATATATTATTTACTCGAAGTAAAAAAATTGGAATGGACAAGGTTTTTCATTCGTTATTTCATTGTTCCGACGATTTTGACCTTTTTCGAATTGGAATTTTCCTATACATGCATGAATACATACGAACATATACACGCGCGCACAGACATAGGAGTAGTATAGGAATAATTTATGAATTTAGTTATTATCGAAGCGTCCAACTACCAGCGATAACTGAATTTATAAATTATTACTTGGAAATAAAAAATGGACAAGGTTTCACTCATCTTTCACTCAAGATTTCACTCGTTTAATTTTTCTAACAATTTTTAAAGACAAAACTCTTATTACATTTTTACAAAATTTATAGAGAAATAAGAAATATATATATATATATATATATATATATATATATATATATATATATGTATATATATGTATATACATAGATATGAGCTATAGAACTACACAATTGGAGCTATTTATCGTTAATATTTTAAGCGCGTTTTCCTTTCTACATATACCACATATACCACATACATATAATACATATAATAGGCGCAACGTTATTTAAATTATAGATCAATATTGTCTACCGGTTTATAAATAACGACCAATGAAACAAAAAGGAAGGGTAAAGTTCACATAACTTCACGCGACTTCGCTTATAATGACATGCACGAAAAATATACGTAAAGTGTCTGACAAAACTAAGTGTAGTGACACCACCGTCTATTAATATTTATTATTTTTTATACGATATTTATCGAGTTACTTTGAACTTTATCCCTTTTCTTTCATTTTCTTTTCTTTTCTTTTTTTTCTTTTTTTTTCTTTTTTTCTTCTAAACCTTACGTGCGATAACGAAAAAGACATAAGCGATGTATCGAAATTTGAATGAACGTACGAACTGTATGAATACGTTCAATTTATAACGCGTTTTATTTTTTCTTCTATCTATCTATTTATCTATCTTTTTCGTCAATTTCCTTGAAACTTCGTGGAAAAAGGATTGAATCTTTAATGGAGCGTAATGGAAGACATAAAAGTATGTCGCAGGAAAAGGATAATAATGACGACGACGACGATGAGGAGGAGGAAGGAAACGAAGAGGAAATGGAACAACGAGAGGATGAGGTCGATGACGAAGAAGGAGGACACGATCGAGTAAAACGAGAAGAGGATAAAATATTTGGAAAGGATGAGGACGATGGGAGGAGGACAAAAACGTCGTCTTCGGACAAAGTATCATTTATCCGTCTTTGTTCATTTTATTATTTCAAAAATATTCCAATATCTTTCTTCCCCTTCGTTCGAGTGATCATATTACATTTGACTTGATTACTATTGATTTGTCATCTAAAGTCGATACATATGAGTAAAAAAAAAAAAAAAAAGAAAAAAAAGAAAAAAAAATGAAAAAAAAAAAAGAAAAAAAAACAAAAAAAATGAAAAAAAATATGGTTCCGTTTCTCTTTCTCTTTTTGTGCTGCTTTTTTCTATTTTTTTTTTTTTTTTTGATCGCTTCGACGTCAGAGATCGTATCTTCCGTCTCGCTCCCCCCCTCCCCCCTCCGCCCCCAACCCCGTTTCTTTTCTTTTTTTTCTTTTTTTTTTCAGAAACATTACAAATGCAAATACGCCGTAGAAAATTCCAGTAGATTTTCATTGCGCGTAATCGAGGCTATGCGTTCACTTCAGAGACACGAAAACGTATTGCCGATATCGTCGTTGAACGAGATCGTAGATTACATCGGGAAGAATTATAACAACGACGGTGATCTTTATGCTCAGGTTCGAACGGCCATGAAACAACTTCTTAAGGAAGGGTCAGTAGGATTGAATTACGTTAAGTTAGAACTTAATTAGATCTCTTACGAGAATCACCTTTTTTATGAACGATAACTCATTCGTATTCTACTCGAGATCTCAAATCTAACGACGTCCCATTTTTTTCGATCGTTATTATAAAGATTCGTCGTCGAGGTATTGAACGATGAGTATCAATTGATCGGTCCTTTTCCCATCGGAGTTATGTTGGAAGATTGCGATTGTCGGACCGACCGTACGAAGACACGTTTCGATACGGCGAAACATTACAAATCGAAAGAAAGGGCTCTCTCGCGTAAAAAACGGAAGGACAAGTCCCTGCTTTGTTCTTGCGAGGGAACGAACGAAAACGAGAAGGAATTGGATGGTATTGACGGGAAGGATAGGAACAAGGACGTTTCGTTATCGTTTGGAAGTAATCATTATGATTCGAACGAGACGACAATTCGAACGCCGTTTAAACGTCGTAGATCGTTGAGATTGAGGAGGAGGGTCGACGATGATAATTGCGATAAATATATTGGAATAGGTAGGACGACGGTGAAGAGGAATGATACGAATACTAAAGGATCGATCTCGTGCGAGGATCGACGTGAAAGATCCGTTCGTAATGTTCACGATGATACGGATGACAACGAACCCTCCGTCCCTACTTTTCCGTCAAAACGTACGCGTCGAAGGGACGACGACGATGACGACGACGTTGACCTTATTAAAAACTCTTGTGACGTACGGAATAATCGAGATATTAATAACGCGTCGAACGATGATCATCGATCATCGAACGATCGATCTCGCGACAGCGTGTTCCAAGAATTGAAAGGATCGATACCCGTAACTTCGAAATCACACGAGATGGAATTAAAGAAGTGGATACAACGATGCCGTCGCGAGTGCGAAAGACAAAATAAACGATAAGCTGATTTAAACGATACATTTAATTGATTCTACGAACGAAATTAATTCAACGAGGTTAATTCAACGAACGTACCTTTTTGTCTTATTTATTTATTTTTTTTTTTTATTTTATTTTTTTTTTTTTATTTTATTTTATTTTGTTTCTTAATCGAATCGAATGAGATTATTTTTGAAAGCGTTCTCTGAACACATTTTCTAGCATGTTTTCTTCTTCTTTCTTTTTTTTTTCTTTCGTCATATTAATAATTATTGATCGATATAATTAATGATAATGCGACATCGAGTAATAACGATCAATGTATTCGTTTATAAAACTTTAC
This sequence comes from Dolichovespula saxonica, assembly GCA_911387935.1. Classification (NCBI taxonomy): domain Eukaryota; kingdom Metazoa; phylum Arthropoda; class Insecta; order Hymenoptera; family Vespidae; genus Dolichovespula; species Dolichovespula saxonica. The sequence goes on from OU427012.1 coordinate 2,088,989, forward strand.
AACAAGGTCATTAAATAATTATACTTTTTTCTTTTTGTTATAAAATGTGTGAATGTTTAATCGTTTGTGAAAATAATAATTTTTAAAATCATTTCGTTGTCTTTGCGATTTATATATATATATATATATATATATATATATATATATATATATATATATATTTCATGTATTTATTTGTTGATGATTTGATAGAACGATTGAGGTTATTTCGATAGCTCATGGATTATTATGGATTTTCCTCGATATTCGTGTAATACGACTTTCTGATTGTTCTTTTTCGTCGATTCTTTCTACGAAACTGATTGTATGCACTATTGTGATGCTGGTGTTTCGTATAGTTATCCGCAATTTTACTTAAATATTTGTATACAAGATCAAAAATCGTTGCTCTTTGATTCCAATAGCGGCCAATTATTTTTCTATCATTTTCCGTGTATCTCGATAGGCTGTGTAAATTATTCATATCGTTTGTAAGTATTTGTATTCGTTTAGAAAAAAAAAAAAAAATTAGCGCGCAACGTAACTACATAGATCTACATAAACATATATATATATATATATATAATGCATACATCTATTTCGAGGTTAGAATCGTTGCATCTGCTTATACATAATAATATCAATTTTATTTACCTATTTTGTCTTTTAGATTTAGTCATGATCGTTTCTTTTTCCTTTTTTTTCTACTAGTTTTATATTATTTCTTAAAAAATCATGCGGAGATATTTCGAAATAATTGCATAGAATTTAGATAATTTATTTATATATATTTATATAAATACACATATATATACATATATATGTGTGCGTGTGTGTGTGTGTATGGAAACAAAACTAATCGAACGACAAAGCCAAAGAAGAGAATTTTTATATGTTCAGTTAGGTTTTTATACGTGTGATTTTTTTATTTCGTGTGTTGAGGAGGAGGCGTCGCTATGATACACCCATTGTATCAACAAACGATAAAAAGTCACTGTGGAAAATAACTGGTATTTTTATTTGAGAGTAACTATTACTTGCGAGAAATATTATGGAAGGTCTCGTTTATTAATCCTGTGCGTATTTATAGGTGACAACTATAATAATCAATAAAAAAGAAAAAAAAAAAAAACATAAAAAAAGAAACCCATTTCAATGAAAGCGGTCCTACAACGATCCTTATAAAAATAATTTGTTTATATGTATTTAAATTTCTGTTGTATTTAGTTTTGGCGACATCTGTTAATATCATGTGAAAACAATCCCAGTTAATGATTGACAATCTCTAATTGTTATTGATTGGTTAATAGCAATATGTCTAAGAAGGCAAGATTCTACATTACGATCTTGGTTTATTTACGTTATTATTAAGTAGTGAAAAGAGCTACTAAGTGCTTTTTCCCTTCGTATACGCACGCATTATTTGTGCACGCACTATTTTCATATAGATAAGATCACTGTACGTTCGTATGAGATTAAACACTATACACTATTAGGTTAATTCACTTACCATAATACTCTGATATTTATTGAATTAAGAAGTATAAAAATGTCGACCGTTTCACGTTCAATTTCAATAAATTTTAATTCTTTCTTCTTTTTCTTCTATTCAATGTCATAATACAATTACAGGGAACAGCTAAAGTTGAAAGTCATGGGTATTCAAAGTCGCAAAAGCTCGGTATTCGTAGAAAGACCGATGATGAACAGCTTGAACTTCCTCAGACTTCCTCCAGTGGTTATGCGTCAGGGAGTTCTTTCAAACAAAAGAAGCCAAGTTTACCTCAAAAAGAAGTTTCGACGAATCGACAAGTATCGAATAAAATAGTTGCGTCAAAATCTAATAATTCGAAATCTTCGTCAATGTCAAGTACATCGGAAAGAAATATAGCGAGCAACAAGGTACGAGATAGTAATGCCACGAAAAAAATTCATTTAGCTCGTAGTACGGATACGAAGCCTTTGAAAAAGCATCAAAGTGGGTATTCTGAAAAAAGAGGATTGAGCACGATATATATACCAAAGTCAAATTTAACTGGCAATAGCTCTAAGGGAAAAAAGGAAACGGTAAAAGAAGTTACAAATAAAACAATGTCGAATAATTCCGTGTCAAAAAGTAAAAGCGATCCGCAGTCTAAAATACGCAGAAACTCTAGAACATTGAGCTCGGAAGAAGTAAAAGTATTACATTCGCTTATGCGTAAGGACAATTCTAAACGAGAGGTACCTAAGAAAAAGGAAGTAATAACTAAACAAAAAGGTACCGATCAAAATAAACACGATGACGATTATTATGCAGATGATTTTGAGGTATAGTATATACTATCTGATATAGAGTGATATAGAGAATAATTTATTTTTATATTTCAGGAATATGAATCAGATTTTGAAGAATGCACGGATGACGAAATATTAGAGGCCAGTGAAAGTTCGAGTGAAAATGAAATTAATTTATATCAAAGTCCAATTGAGCTTTCCACCAAGGAGCAAGTAATGTTATCAATTTTTTGCGTTTGTTATATAGAATAAATATAAAACAATAATACTTACTTTATTTTCAATTATATTTTATATCAGCCAAAGGTGGTACATAATGCAAGCAATCATAAAGTCGAAGAGGACGATATGCACGATTCTGGTCATTATGAATTAGCTGAAGCAAAAAGGAGAGCAATGATAATAGAAACAATGATTACTAAAGGGCAGAATATACCATTACCGTTATCAGATCTCCAACAAACAATTAACAAAGAGTACAGGTTTGTTTTATGATAATATATTTGATATGATACTTTTCTTTGTAGAGTGTTACCTTTTGTTTCCTTTTGTAGAGATTACTTTTTTTCTTTTTTTTTTTTTTTCAATATAATATAAATTTAAAATAAGAAAGAAGAACGAAATCCTTAACTTTTTATTTTATCGTATACATAGTCGTTTGAATAGCGAGGATAAATTACTTGAAAACAAGTCGCTGCAATTGTCCATGGATGAGGGCTTCGAAGATACTAAGTCCGGTGATTTTACAAAATTACCATCTCTGTCACAAGTTGCACTGATTGACTTTTCTAAATCTAAAGATAATAATGATAAAAAGGTATTGTACGCTATTAATATATCAAATGTTTGTAAAATTATATTTCATTATATAATGAACTGTAATTAATCACGATAACAGCTAATTACTGCTGAAAAATTAACAAAGTCGAAGAACAGAGGAAAACAGCTACTGACTATGATAAAATTGAATACTTTAACATTTTCTTTACTGGAATGTGCGCCAGTACCATACGAGGAATTTATTAGAAATTATGGGAAATTGCATACTCAACAGGTACATTACATTAATTGTAATTCATATAATACTTAAATGTCATGTTGTAAATAACATAAAGATAATCATGTAATAATGTAATAACATAAAGATAATCTCAACATGTATATATCAATATTTTATATAGATGTACACGCAAACTGGCGACGATAGATCGGAAGTTGAAATACAGACGATCGAAATATCTAATGTTAACAAATGGACACAATTTCCCATAAGTTGCGGAAATCATAGAAATGGAGATATAAATTTATTTGCTGTGGTACGAACGATAATTTTTTTTAGATAAACAGATACAGTTACGAAATAATACAAAATTTATCCTACATATTTTAATTGAAGGAACAAGCCGGGGTTGGTAGCGATGATAATATCAATTCGGGAGAAATAATAACAAAGCCATCTTTTGATATACTTCAATTAAATGATTTCGTACGCCGTGCTGCCACTGTTGTATTATCATTATTAGAAGAAAAAAAGTTTGGAGGGAATATTTTTCAAAATGACGTTCAAGAGATACCTGAAAGTGATGGTTACGTTAAGTTTGATATAAACTCGATAACATTCCTTGCTGGTAGGGAAGTAACAATGATAAATTATTCGGAGAGTTTAAATAAAGTTTTATTGACTATTCACGCTCCCTACGACGATGTGAGTATATAAACATTAATGTAAATTTTATGTACGCATGTCGTGTCCGATTGATTATAACTCTTGTTTTTTTTTTTATTTTTTTTTATGATCGATACGTTAGGAAATTGAAACGGTACACAATCAGAAAGATATTACGGATTATTGCATTGGATGCGTATGGAATATTTGTGAACCGTCTTTACCAACGAAATTATTTTATTCTCCGTCTCCCATTACCGCATGTTGTTTTCATCCGACCAACTACAACATTGTATTTGCCGGATTGGAGGACGGGTATTGTCGTTACTCATAGACATTATTTCCTGTATTATTATATGATTTTATATTTCACGGGAATTGTACACTTTTGTATCAGATCGATAAGCCTTTGGGATTTAAAAGAAAATGAAATATGGCATCACAAAGTTATTAACAACGTTAATGGTAACGATTGGATTATAAGAATACCTACGTATACAACGACGGGGAGTGCAGAAGTTTCAACGCATAATTCAAAGATAGTTGCGATACGTACTTTGTCCAAAACGGAAAAAGTATATACAGAAACGAGTAAAAACAAGTTCATACCTGTACAGGTAGTCTGATAAATTTTCTCTCTTTTTATTTTTTTTTTTTTTTGTTTTGTTTCTCGATATATATATTTGTCTCTACATTTAAATCATATATATATATATATATATATATATATATGTATCACATGTAACGCGATTAAATAAGAATTTATTTAATCCTTTATGACCTTAATTATTTATTGTCCTATATTAATTTTTAACAGTTATGTAGCGTGGATGAAAATGGTAATCTCGTCATTTGGAGCGTTCTATACAATTTGGAATCAAACGTCAATGATTTAGGACTTAGCCAATGGGGTAACATAAGGTTAATTAAGAGTCAAGACTTGTCTATAAAATTAAATGACAGTGGTACGATTATCGACATGCATATAGATAATATAGATTCTAATGGTCTTTACGTCGCAACTGACGCTAACGAAATATTGCACGGTACTTGCCTGAATTGCAGAGTAAACCCTTCGGCTTACAAACGACAAAAAATAGGTAAGATTATTCTTGGCTTGGAATCTTTTATTGATGGTACATCGAAGATAAATCCAATGAAATATTTTAGCCCCATGCGGAAATACATCGTGTATCGAAATATGTCCCTTCAAAGCGTCTTATTTCTTGGTAAGATTTATATATATATATATATTAATATATAATTTTATTTCTTCACGTATATAATATATTTTGAATCGTTTATCCTTTTTTTTTTTTTTTTTTTTTTAATATAATTATATTAGGTCGGCTGTAACGACGGGACAATTCTTCTTTACTCATCGAACAGAGAAAAACCTATCTTACGGTTGCAGCATGACGACCATAGAAATAAAATTACGGTATTAAAATGGTCGAGATCTAAGCCATCGACGGTTTATGTTTTAAATAATAAATCACAGTGAGTTTGTATAATAAGAAAAGAATGTCTATATATATTTATTTTTCTTTTTTTATCTTTTTATAGAATAATTCTTGATATAACAATGATATTTCAGAATATATACATGTAATTTGGAAAATAATGAAATGCATTATGTAAGTAATTCTTCTTTAACAAAATGGGGACATATAAATTGTATGCAATTATGTTCTTGGAAAACTGAACGTGATAAGATTACCCAATATCTGGTATGTAATAAAGCTGATATATATCGTTACATCATTTGCATCGGTAACATATAATAATAATAATAATAATAATAATAATAATAATAAATAATTGTCGATAAATAAATATAAAAAAAAATTTTTCAGATACTTGGAACAAATCTTGGTACCGTGTTAGTCTACAAATTAAAAAAGGAATCTTATTGTTCCGAGAAAGCCGAATTTGAAAAAGAATTACATACGTTTTTGAACTATATTACACTTTTATAATAGTTATAGAGATAATAAGTAACGAATACCGCAAAAAAAAAAGTGTGTTAATGTATCACGATCATTTGAGATATTTACGACCATTGTTCAATGGTCTCGTGTTAATTATATATATATATATATGTATATTCCATTAATAAGTATTTTTAAAAAACAAAAACAAAAAAAGACAATCCAAGCAAGTCATTTTTATTGCAACGATTATTACTATATACTCCTTTTTGAATCTAATAATGATTTGAATGCGTTCTTAATAAATTTTAAACAAGGTTTGACTGTATATCGCACCATAGGAGATTTTATATAAATTGTAAATAAAACGATGATTAAAAAAAAAAAAAAAAAAATACGATAAATCTAAAAAATACGATATACGCGTGCTATTTTATCCATTTCTTTTTTCTTTTTTTTTTTTTATGTAGTCGTATGTATGTGCGTGCGCGCGCGCGCGCGTATATATAACAGTATTAATGTTTATTAAATTTCGATAATTAATTTTTAAGTAAAGAGTGCAATTAAAAATAATAATAGTAATAAATGAATTCTATCGATAAAAGTGTTCCAATTATGTGCGCTGTTGCAAATTTGTTGCGACATTATTTCTTCGACGATTTCGTCGTAATTTCGAATTCGCCGTATCTTGCCAACTTCAAGTTGTAGATGTTGTGATTCTTCCTGTAAAAAAAAAAAAGTAAAAAAATAAAAAAATTTGGGAATAACGCGTTAACCAACGCGTAAATTTTATCATCGACATTGAAAAAAAAAAATTTCGCGTAAATATCTTCTTCGAAGATTATGAAAGGCAACGATGTGTGATTATTGTTCTTGGATAGAACAAATATTGGCGAGGATAAACGTCGAAGCGAAATTGGTCCAAGAAAGTATATCACGACCGCGCGTTGATCCAACCATCATAGTTCACGGTGGTGCAGGAAGAATACCGAAGAAAAAACAAAAATTGATGCTCGATGCGGTACGATGGCGTACTTTTTATGATTCCAATTTTTAATCATTAAAAATATCATTTTCGTCATTTCGTAAAAATAATATCGAAAATCCGTGTTATCTTCTATACGGTATATTTTGTTAAAATGGGATTGAAAGTAAAATGTATTTTCTTTTTCTTATATATATATATATATATATATATATATATATATATATATATATATATAATATATATATATATGTATATAACCTATATATATATATATAATAATAATAATAATATATATATATATAATATATAATATATATATATATATATATATATATATATATGTATATAACCTATATATATATATAATAATAATAATAATAATATATATATATATATAATATATAATATATATATATATATATATAAATATAATAATAATATATATATATATAATATATATAATATAATATATATATATATATGTATATAACCTATGTTTATATATATATATATATATATATATATATAATATATAATATATAATATATATATATATATATATATGTATGTATGTATATATATAAACGTAGGTTAAAAATGCTGCATTGGAGGGATATAAAATTCTTATCGACGGTTACACGGCGGTCGATGCAATAGAGATAGCAATTTCGCGAATGGAGGACGCATTGTACTTAAATTACACGAGGGAAACACCTATGCATACTAACGATGAAATTGTTTGGGATGCGGGAATAATGACTGATAATCTTGATGTTGGTTCTGCTGGTTTGATACGCGGCATTGAACATCCCATTAAGTTGGGTGAGCGTCGTAACAATACGTTTCGTAATAATTAACGATAAGAGAGGTAGCGTGTGTGTGTGTGAAAGAGAGAGAGAGAGAGAGAGAGAAAATTAAAAAAAAAGAAATAAATAATCCGTTTACCATTTTATTTAGCGAGGGAGGTTTTAGAAAATACGGATCACGTGTTGCTCGTTGAAAATGGCGCTACAAAATTGGCAAAAGAGGCTGCGTTAACGAGACGATTAACGCCGACCGATTCTATTATTTTTATCGGCGAAACGATTTCCGGCGCGTTGTTGTCTTCCAATGACGATTCCTATGACGATGTATCGATCGATCGCTCGAACGATATCGAACTCAACGATAAAGACACGTCCATCGTCAAGATGTACTTCCCGGAATGTAATTTTTTAGAAACGAACGACACAGGGACGATCGACAAGGACGAGGACGAGGAATCGCAAGACACGAATGACATCCTCATGTTTCACGAGGTTCGCTATCGAATTTATTATTAATTAGTATTAAATTATATCCTTTATCTCTCTCATTCTATCTTTTTCATCGTCTTCATTATTTCTGATCATCGTATAATTTATTTTTTTTTTTTTTTTTTCAATATTTTTCTTTTCTTTTTTTTTGTCTTACGTATGTACGAATTTCATTCTTAAAGTGAAAAAAAAAGATAGAGAGATAGAGAGAGAGAGAGAGAGAGAAGAGTCCCGAGAATTCGTCAAATCGTTATTAACGCTATTATGTAAGAAATTAAATGTGGATGCTTTATAACTAAAAAAAAAAAAAAAAAAAACGAACCAGGCTCAGACGGTGGGTGCTGTTGCTTACGATCGAAAGAAACGTTTTTCGAGCGGCGTTTCAACGATGGAAGAATCGATTAAAACTATGGGAAGCATCGGTGCGATCGGTACCGTAATTGGTTGCGGAATTTACGCGGATGAGAACGGTTGTTGTTCGTTATCGGGCAACGACAAAACCGTTTACGGTTATGCGCCCGCACGTAAGATCGTTAAAAGATTCAATTCGAGGACGACGATGATGTTGGAGATAAACGACGAATTGGAGAAATTTCATAAGGAAACCGGAGAATCGGAAATCGGTGTTATAGCGTTGAACAACAAGGGTGAACCCTCGGTCTCGTATAAATCGTTACACTTTCCATGGGCCTGTTGTAGAAACGGTTACGTTTATTACGGTTGCAACAAGTACGACAAATTTCTCGAAGAGATAAAGGATTTGAATCGTCCGCTCGATTGCATGTGCGAGGTATCGAAATAGGATCGATCGATCGTATACATCGCGAAATTAAACGAGACGACTATTCGTTCTTTTTTTTTTTTTTTTTTTTTTTTTTTAACTTTTTGCGTCCGATCGACGTCGATCTCGCGAAACGTTTTGATTTTTGGGTCGAATGAAAGGAATGAAAATATAAGCAAGATATGTTGCGATACTTACTGGAAAGATAACGTTTCGATTATTATCGTATGTACCGTACAATGAGAAAGCCCTGGTGTTTCTTCCGACGCTCGCACCGAACAATTGATCCATACTGAGCAACATCGTATAAATCTCATTTCTTCTCAAGTCGGTAATATTTTTGTGCGTTACTACCTAAAGAAGAAAAAAAAAAAAACCAAGAATATATACATTTATATATACATTTATATGTACACTAGAAGATACGGAGGATACGTGCAACGATGTAAACGTATGAAACATTTGTATCATAAATTTGTCAGAAAGTTAATTAATTAAAAAAAAAAGAAAAAAAAAAAGATCTATAACATCATCATCATTATCGTTATCATCGTCATTATCATCATCATTATCATCATTATTATTATTCGTATAGCTGATAAAAATCACAGTTATTTTATTTTAAGTATAATATATTTAATCTAATTACCGCAGCGAGCGTAGTCCATGTTAACGAACACATTTTTTCCTCAACTTTATCTTCCCTTCCCGTTTCCATTTCCATTTCGTTTATACACAAAATTTTATACTTTCCGTTTCCTAAATTTGACGATACCACCGTATTCGTTATATTGAGCTCTTTTTGTACATTTTTTAAATTTACGAATACAACGTCGGCACGACCGGATGTCAGGCAGGACAACGTATCGATATCGTCATCAACGTCCAAATCTAAAAAGAAAACGTCTTTTTAAATACGTCTATTAAAAATATATAAATATATTCTTCTTTTCTTTTTTTTTTTTTTTTATATCGTTACAACAAACACATCTTGTGTATACTGGTGTAACTATATTTTTATATAATATATATATATATACCTGTTGTACACAAAGAATACAAGTTACGGGGAACGTCTGTATCCTTAATGGACGATATTCCAGGTACGCAGCTATCGCCAAAAAAATTTCCAACGGCTTTGATGCTCGAACAATCCCAATTATCGTTCGATATATTTTTCATTATTGTTACGAACGAGTTCCAGCCTGTAATAATTCTCGTACGAATTTATATTATTTTCGAGAGGTTTCGTGGAGGGAAGAGAAAAAAGAAGAAAAGAAACCTCCCTCAAGACACACACACACACACACACACACACACACACATACCTATACTCTCGTATCCCGTGAAACAGGCTTTGGCTCCCTTCAAATCCTTAAAACCCTTGAACGTGGAGTCGCTCTTAACGACTGCGACGATCCTATCGTAATTGTTCTTTTTATTCGACGTTACTTGCAAGATAGGTTTCAATCCCTTTCTGAAACAACGCGATCCTAAGCACCAACTGGGTAAATTTGTTTCTTTTTTTTTTTTTTTTTTTTTTTTTTTTTTTGTAATAATATCAACGTATACAAATAATCCACTCTCACTTGCCAACACGAAGACGTTCCTCGGGTCTGCTAACGAATATATCGGCACGTTCTTCTCTGATAGCATCGAGACAAGACATTCTATCGGATTCTTTGACGCAAGATATAACCGGTTCTATGCCGTATACGAATGAAGCTTCCCTTAACCATCGGCACTTCTCATCCTCCATGTTCGTCGATACGCACCAACGTACGCGCCTTGAAGGTTGACACGTCGCACGATTGTTGGCACTCAAGAAACCAGGATCTTCCGGATAGGGAACAACAACAATGACGAGAACAATTTAACAGATTTGTTAGATCGATCGATCAAACGATAATTCTATGTTCGCGATCTATATTTTTTTTTTTTTCTCGTCTTCTTTTAAAGCACGTCGTTATATATTCCACGATGTATCAATTTCGTGATCTATTGTTATTATTATTATATATGTATATATATTTACATATACATTACATCGTTGCAAATAATCCGTCGGCGTTTCCAAAAGTTCGGTTTTAACGATTTTCGAATGATAAGGCGCTAAAAGATTTTGAAGAGTATTCTTCCATGGGTTCCTCGAATTGATCGTTAAATCGATCATATTGACGGCCGTCTCTGCTATTTGACTGAAACGGATACGATACGATACGATAGAAATGATTGGATCGATGACGTTTCGTTTAAACAAATTTATACGTATAACAACATATATATATATATATATATATATATATATATATATGCACACGAAAATGAAAGATGATTATTACTTTCGAGCGACGATAACTGGCCAAGGTTGTCTAAGCCAGATGCATGGATTGTTTCTTTTCGCTGGTCTCGTCATACCATCGGGACATAGATACGCATAATCTTCCTTGTTCGTTTCGACCTCCTTTCGGACGTGTGAATGTTAAAAAAAAAAAAAAAAAGAAAAGAAAAGAAAAACAACGCATCGACGTTAATCGTGGATACATATTCGATACGATCAATTTTATAATGATCCAATCGTCCTGGTTAATTATAATTTCTTCGATTTTTACCTTGAAATATTGTAGAACGTCGTCCAATCTGACCCAAGCTATGTCACCGACATTATCGGTCAAACACAATATGGCGCCATCCCGGCCATAATATTTGTCGTCGGCGTAACAACTCTCCGAATTGTAGCAAAGCGAACAAAGATTTCTGTACTTTGATTCTACGAGGAACGAAATAATGAATGTTCGATACGAGTATAATTTAATGTCGATGTTTAATAGGTAAAACATTAATTTATACGACTATTAAATTACGTACTCAGTTTTCTATCGTATTCATCGTCGGTGATCCATGGTCCAGCTATGCAAGCTGCCTCGAAATAATTGGACAACCGTGAAACTCTATTCTCTAACAATGTCTTCTCCGGATCGCATTCCTTCGGTATAATCCAATTTTCAAAGTACTGCGAACGAAAAAAAAAAAATCCTTTTTTTATTATTATTATTATTTTTTTTTTTTTTTTTTTTTTTTATAATCGAAGACTCGCGTTGGTATCTTTTTTTTCTTCCTGTTTGTTTATTGATTTATTTTTTTTATATTTTTTCTTTCAATCCTACAATCGCTAAACGTGATATTTAATTGCCAATTGAGAACTCGTAAGAGAAACCGAGCAAAAACATCGCGCGCACTCGGTATAAAGTTTTTCTAAGTTAATTCGACCGACGTGCGCTTTGAATCGGGATTCTTTCCTCGTTTACTCGTTAAAAAAAAAAAAAAAAGAGAAAGAAGGAATGAAAAAAAAACGCTCTTTTTTCTATTCGTATCCCTCCTTCCCCGCGACCGCCGTTGTTCTTATGACGTTCGAACGAACTCGTAGAAGAGAAGGAAGGAAGGAAGAAAGATGAAAAAAAAAAAAGAAAAAAAAAAGAACAAGGAAAATTGACGGAACTAATTGAATTCGTGACGCGATCTCGATATTAATACCGGGTGTCGCGGAATAAGAAGGAAATACGTAACATTACGACGCTTGGATTCGGTCGATCACATTTAACTTCGCTTTTGAATAACAATCGATTTTCTACGTTATTAAAGAATCCATCGAATTTAAACCACGTTCCCGAATAATAAGAAATTCTCAATCAGATTTAATTAGAACGATCAAATTTCCAAATAATTTCATAAACAAATTTTGTCGATCGCCGAAACGAGAGAACGCGTTTGCCCGTGCGACTGACGATCGAATAAAAAAAAATAAAAAAAATCGACGTATCACGCTTTCGTTACGGATTTATTTATGACGCTCTAACGTTCCGAGATTTCTTCTTATCATGGGGGTGTGCAAAATAAGTTCTATAGAATCGTATAAGTGCGATAACTGACCATAGAAAGAGCTTTGGTATATGTGTCGGTGGTTTCAAATCCAGGATGACAAAATCTTTTGTCTTTGGCGTCCCACATGTTATTGATACTTTTTCTTACTAACGCTACCATTTCGAATTGTTGTTTCTCTGTAAGAAAAAATAAAAAAAGAAAAGAAAAAGGGGGAGAAATTTAATGGTCCCCAACCCCAACCCCCTCCACGTTAATCCGATCGAACGTCGACGATCAAATTCACCCGTTTAATTTACCCTCGGAAAATAGTCTCAATTCGTGGGTGACTAGAAAGCTATACTTGTTGTACATGGACGCTGCCATAAGATCTTCCGCTTGCAATAACGTTACATCGGCATTGCCAATCGTTAATTGTCGTAAACATTCGAACCTGTCGATTTAGATCGTCAAATATCTAAATGAGTATATATATGTATACATACACACACACACACACATATATATATATATATAAATAAATATATAAATAAGATAATTATATAGAAATTACCTGTCGTTAGCAATGACGCACTCAAACGGGGATATTTTCATATTGGGACAGATTTTGTGTATCGTTTTGTAAGTGTGGACACTTTCGACGATGCATATTTTCACTAAAAAGTGGAGGGGGGGAAATAAAAATTGAATTAAAAAAAAAATAAATGAACAAATAAATGGAGTATTGTATTGCTAATCGGATGAATTGAAAATGAAATAATGACGAACATCGTGGATTAAGGAAGATGATAACACGATCTATACGATCGTTATTATTCGTTGTTCTGTTCATTGGGTTTGAATATTTGAATATTTTCAAACGATATTTACGAAGTATTTCAAACAAATTTTGTACGTATTTATAATAAAATATGATTACGTAGTATAATATACGGATTCTACTCAATTATTTATTATACCGATTATAATATTCGTGTATACCTGATGATCGTTATTTTATTTTATAAGAAATCATTATCATTAATTAATAATAAAAATACCGATCGAACGAATAGAGATGGGATAAGCTTTGGATGCCTCGTTATAGAAAGAGAGAGATAAAGAGAGATCGTCATTACATCACATAATGAATAATAAAAAATTCATGTACATTTAATCGACGTAAATGACGTCGTTACTTACGTTTTGTAGCATAAACGACATCGCAATCATTAGTTACAAAAATCACGGCGTAGATTAAAATATGGTAATAAATAGATCGGAGATTCATTATTGCGGACTCACGTTCACCTCTCGCGAATAACTTTCGTCTTTCACAGGAGTCAAATAATTCTTTTTCCTTTACTTTCACTTTTTTTTTTTTTACTTTCGCGCGTCGACTTGAAAACAGTGGTAGCATCGAATGGACGATTCGAGACCAACTGACATTTTAGTCACAGATATATCTACGTATATGACGAGTAAATATCAGTCAGAGAGAGAGAGAGAGAGAGAAAGAGAGAGAGAGAGAGAGAGAGAGAGAGAGAGAGAGAGAGAGAATAAAATGGGGAAAATACGCAGACGTTAAAACGTTGCCGAGAAATTAACTATGGGATAATATTTATTTGTGTCACTTTTGTTTTCCCGATAGAACGAGCACCTCTTCGTACTTTCGACAAACATTATACGTGCGTTTACTATTTGTAACGTATAGATTTTGAATGCACGACGAAACTAAACGCTGTATGTACGTACATAAATAACTAAGTATGTAAGCAAGTAAGTAAGTAAGTAAATACGCGATACGTCATATATATATATATATATATGTATGTATGTATGTATGTATGTATGTATGTATGTATGTAGTTTTATTCCGTTCCGTCAACTTCTGTCTTCGAAGAGGATCAGCCAAGGACATTGAACGAGGAAAAGATTAACATATATATATACATTAACGTATATATATATATATACGCACACGCGCACACACACACACACACATACATATACATATACATGTATACATATCTTACAATCTTACAAGGCTGATATATGTAATAACCGATTTCCCGAACGTTACGTATCGAATCAAAACGAGACCGAATAACATATCCGCTCCGTCCGAAACTGTTGCCACTTCGTGAACTGGAATTATTATTATTAAGCTTATGGTTGCCGCGAAGAGAAAAGACTGGGGAGGGGGGATTGTTACCCAGTTATTCGACTCTCCTTGTCGCGATACACATTCGGATTAAATTTCTGTGTTTACGTTAAATATGTATATATATATATATATATATATATATATATATGTTTAATATTAATATTGAAAAGGATTGTGTAAATAAAAATTTATAGTTTAATAATATTTACAATTTAATTTAATATAAAATATTAAAAAGATATATGTGAAAATAATATATATATATATATATGTGTGTGTGTGCGTATGTGTGTGTGTGTGTGTGTGTATGTACATATTTGAAATATTTTATATATTTTAATCCAATCATATGATATTATCATCACCTTTTATCATTTCCCTTGATGAATAATTCGTAATTCGATAAATACGATATCATTTCCGCCTTTTACTACCGTATATAATAAAAGAACCTAACAGTAGTTGCGTGATTAACTAGTTGTATATACATATATATATATATATATATATATATATATATATATATATATGTAGGTATGTATGTTTAATTGATACGATGACGCGATCTCCAAAGTGGATTATTAATTAAACGTAATCGTTCGGGATAAACAAATCTCAGATTTATTTACACGCGCTCGAATATGGCTCTTCTTCTTCTTTTTGTTTTTTTTTTTTTTTTATTTTTTTGATGTTGTTTTTTTATTTCAACACATATATATTTTTCATTTCGTTATTACGATAGAACTATCAAACGGCAATAAAGATAATGCTCGCAGGTTTCGTATACCGTACCGAATCGAGAAATGTTTGTCTACGTTATGCTACAAAGATAAGTTAGATACATTATCATTATCAAGATAATTTGCATCGCATTACAATATCGATGTGTCTCGTCTAACAATACATATGATTCTTATAAATGATAAGTTTTAGTGCTGCCACGTTGTGCACAGATTCTTTAATAAAATTAGTTATAGCATTTCGATCTTCTCATCTTCTACTAGTCCGAATTAATGGCGATGCTTCGTCATACATTTGGAATGATACGTTGACGCATTAAGGAAAAAAAAAAAAAAAAGAAAAAAAAAAAAGAAGAAGAAAAAATAAACTGTGAGAAAAAATACAATACCGTGTCTTAATTCTACGAGAACTTTGCGAGGTAAATAATTATTTTATTATTCTAAGAAATATACTGCGTACAAGCGTTTATACGTACAGGATGTAACCGTGTCTGCTACAATGTATCTATGATAAAAAAAAAAAAAAAAAAAAGAAAAAGTAATTAAATGTTATTAACAGATCTTATAAATGCGATTAGAAATAATTACCTATCGCGTTATTATGCTTACGCAGTTTCTTTCTATTTTTATTTTTTTTTTGTTTTGTTTTGTTTTGTTTTCTAATCCGTAACAAGCCAGTACTCTACTATGCACTTTGAAATATTTTTTTTTTTTTTTTCAAAACATAATCATTGCCTTTGCTTCGCGAAAAGAGAAAGTTATCGACCCTTGACATCCACGACCATTTTGTTTTTCTTTATATAATTCATCAAAACGAGAAAAAAAATAAAAAGCAAAGTATCTTATCGTGGAGGAAATTGATAAGAAGGTTTGATAAAATGGCCAGTATGTGACGAACAACAATAGATGCAAGTTTGCTCGTTAAAAGTCGATCTACTCTTCGTTTAAAATAAAACGTCAATTTGTACAGTATCTAATATTACTGAATTAATCGTAAACATCTATTTTTATACTTTCGAGAAACACGGAGTGACCGTAAACAGCGCTCTACGGTGTCGGTTCATTGAACTAAAAGAAGTTATTTTTTTTTTTTTGGGAAAACTGTGATTTATATATGTATATATACGTATATATATGTGTATTTATACGCATATATTTTCGATTATTTTTATATCATTAATCTATTGACTTAGTTGAAACGTACCTGTCAATTATGAATTGTGATTTTTACGATAAATATAAAGATATAATACGGTGAAAAGTGTTGGATATTTAATAAATACGTTGTCGATATATGAAGTGTCATTCTAACCTATAATTTTACAAGGATATCTTAGATGCTTATTATAAAATACGTTCCAATATTCGTAAATGATGACGATTATTATATTTTAATGATACATTGAGTGATATATATGTATATATATATATTTGTATTTATTGCTTACTCAACATTTTTTTATCCATTTCTTTATATTAGGTAATCGTTTGTTTGGCCAATTCTGTCATAAAATAATTTTGATAAACGATCGAATTGTTGCGAATAAAAATTATTATTAGAATTATAATATTGCATTAGTATTATAAATGTGAAACATATTTTTGTAATGTAGCCGATGTAGAGAAAAAAAAAAAACAAAAAAAAAAAAAGAGAAAGTAGAAAGATAAATAATGAACTCTCTACCGTGATAGTAACTACACGTGTTATCGACACGTAGTGGTATCAGTAGTTCCAAAACACGCCGTAATTTACTTTGGCGTGGTAAAATTTAACAAAGAAAAAATATATATATATATATATATATATATATATATATATAAATTAATGTCCAACGACAATTATTAAATACAATTGTTTTGTTTTTTTGTCCGATTAAAATCATATGATACGTTAAAATTCATATAATTTTATGATTTATTTTATATTTATGAAATCATATATATAAATATATATGTTTGTGTGTGTCTGTGTTCGTCAAATTTGTATATAGTCTTTTAATAATTTCGATTTATTTAAATAAATAAAGTGGACGGACCTCTATAGGGAAGAGATCGAAACGATGAAGATAAATTATGTTCAGTTGCCCGTAAAAATACATTACTTCTTCTTCATGGGAGGTAAGTGAGCAATATTACGTGTCGACGTGACTTTTTTATGGTGGTGAAGGAGGAGAGGAGAGGGGGGCTGGTGCAGAAAAAAAAGAGTACATTTAGGCGCCGAACCTTTCTCTTATTCGAATCTGTGCCATAAAATTTTTGTAAATATTTCATTTTAGCTATGGGTCCCATACTACCTTTCTTACCGGTATATGGTAAACAACTTGGAGTATCGCCATTGGTCATGGGTAGCGTTACCGCGGTACTTCCAATTTTATTTCTCATTGCCAAACCTGTTTTTGGATTCTTAGTGGATCATTTTTATAACTGGAGGAAATCGATATTTATCGCTTTATTAACGATAACGAGCGGTTGTTATATATGCATATATTTCGTACCGGCAATACCGAATCAAGTTACAATCAATTACAACGACGTTCCATGCTCGTCGTTACATGACTGCGAGTTTTACGTGAGTGATATAATAAATTTCTCTTTTTTTTTTTTGTTTTTTTAGAGAGAGAGAGATATATAACATAATCGATATATTTTTCTCGAAATTTTCCCTCGTTAGGACGCAACAACGTCGAATTGCGTAAAGAGGAAAAATGCAACAACGTGTAGGTTGATATGCGACGATGGAAATGACTATAATACGTCGTCCTTCGTAAGAATGAATACGGATGAGGAGGAATCATCGAAAGCGATTTGTTTCGTCGATGTAACGAAAGTCAAAAATTGTACAATAAATAATAATAATGATGATGATAATTGTACGAGAACGAGTACGGTTTTAAAGGACGATTATAATTTGTATATATCAATGACATTTTGGAGTTTCGTATTTTTAATGTCGCTCGGTAACATAGGTTTCAATATTTCGAATTGTATCAGCGATGCAATTTGTTTCGATGTATTAGGTACATATATATATATATATATGTGTGTGTGTGTATGACAAAATATTTTTTATTATTATTATTATTATTATTATTATAATTTTATTTATTACAAGATAAACGATAGAAATGAATTGAAAATAGTATAACAATCGTAAAATGACGCGATTATTATTTCGCGTACATATCGTTTGTATTTGTAGGAGAGGGCGGTCAAATGGGATATGGCAGGCAACGTGTATGGGGTACCATAGGTTTCGGTATTTCTGCCTTTTTAGCTGGTTATACCGTGGATCTATGGTCCGACGGAGAAACTATAAAAACTTATACGCCCGCTTTCATGCTCGTTTTTATTTTTACCTCCGTCGATCTTCTTTGTTGTACGAAATTGAAGGTGACTTAATTACACGTATATCACCTTTACGCTCTAACGGCGTCAATTAAATTTTACCGATATATTTAAATATGTCAAATATATATATATATATATTTTTTTTTTTGTTTGTTCGTTTGTTTTGTTTGCAGTTACCCGTTATGTCAGGATCTACGAGCATCATGAAGGACGTTTATAATTTATTGAAGTTGAAACCGATATTTATATTTTTATGCTTTGCCACGCTCGCCGGTATTCTTGACAGCTTCATGATTTACTTTTTGTTCTGGTAATAAAAAAAAAAAAAAAAATAATAATAAAAGAGTAATGAAAGAAAGAAAAAGAAAAAGAAAGAGAGGAAAGAAAAGAAAAAACAAGAAGAAGAAGAAGAAGATGATGATGATGATGAAGAAGAAACTGTTGTATATAATATAATAAGATTAATGGCGATGACATTTGTAAAACAAAATAGATTTTTCCTGTAGGTACTTAGAGGATCTATCGAAGGCCACCGGTTACATGCACAAAATAAAATTAATAGAAGGACTAATAGTGGCGGCTCAAACTTTAGGCGGCGAAGTAATATTCTTTTCGCTCTCCGGTATTTCATTGCTATTTATATATATATATAAATTTATATTTTTTATTTTGTCCTTTTCACTTTGCGAACAAACGACAACGACGCATATTATTCGACGTAAAACGACCAACTTCAATCGATTCTCACGACTTTTTCTAGGGAAAATATTGAAAAAAATCGGATACGGATACAGTTTTGCGTTTTGCCTATTGTGTTACTCTATACGTCTTACGTTGATATCATTGGCGTCAACACCTTGGTGGGTAGTGCTTATCGAGTTCTTCATGCAAGGCCCAACTTATGCACTTTGTTATACGACTATAGTCGCATATGCGAGCGCAGTATCGCCTCCAGGTACATCAGCCACTGTTCAAGGGATTGTCGCTGGAATGGACGATGGTTTGGGTATTTATTACGTTTTAAGTATAATTATCAATCCTTACGTCACAATCCGATTCGAATTTGGACTAAAATCTTTTTTTATTTTTTTTTAACAGGTTACGCAATTGGTAGTTTATTCGGTGGAATTTTGTACAAAGAAATGGGAGGTGTGATCACTTTGCAAATTTTTGGCGCGATAGCCATGTTGTCTTCGTTAATTTACGTATTGTTACATGTTACTTATCTAAAACACGCGACACCAGGTGAAAAATGAAAAAAATTATTATTATTATTATTATTATTATTATTAATGAAACGTTCTTAACAAGGGATATGTGTGTGTATGATATAAACAAAATTTGTACTGTTGTAGATACTCGAAGAAATGTTGAGTGGAAGTCACCGGAGGATGCAAATATGAAATGTACTGTTGCCGAGACATAACAGTATCATAAACAAATTTATATATATTATATATATATATATATTTTTTGTAAACATATTTACAATAAATACGTACGCATGTATGTATTCATATACTCTCACGGATTCTCGTTCGTAATAACGATAAGAATATAACAAGCGTATTATTTTGTTTTAACATTTTTTACAAGATAACTAAATATATGGTAAAGATAAAATAAAAATTAACAACATCATCTTGTACTTTGAATAAAAATAAAAAATAAATAGAAACCGATAAATATTCTTTACGATAAATGCAACATAATTAAAATGATTGTAAGCGTGTACGTAATAAATATAACAAATAATGCATGATCATGCATTTAAAATTAACGTTATAAATGGAATTAATGCGAAAGGATCAATTAACATTCGAACGATCTAAGAAAATCTAATGTGATAAATACAATTTTAAAATCGATGATAATATGTGTGCGTATATATATATATATATACATATATATATATATATGTACATCGAATAACGATTACAAATGTTATTATTTTCGTTGTTATCGTCGTTTGAAAGTCACATAATAATATCTAACAAACACACACGATTAATAATTAGTGTTTATATATGTACATACATACATATACGTAACGGCAAAATACTATTAGAGGGATAAGGATAACCGATCACGTGACAAAGATGACAGGTGTTTGGCGCTTGGACAGTTTACCGTCCGATGTTCTGATCTTAATTTTTAATTATTGTCATGCCTTCGATTTGGTCCGACTCAGTGAAGTTTGTACAAGATTTTATGATATCATACGCGATGATGCTCTTTGGAAAAAGAGGAGTAATCAACCGCTCGTGACGAATCAAGCTTCAGGGAAATTTCGTGAAAGGTTGGTAGGTTAATGATTTAACTTTTACATATTGAATTTGTTCTTTTGTGACATATTAAATATTAAATCTTGCTTAGGAATATATCGAGTATCAGTGATTATTCACGCAAAATACTTGTTTATCGTATTATAGGTCCGATGTTCTGTTATTATATTATATTATATTTTATCCCTTTTTCTTTATTTTTATTTTTATTTTTCTACACAGATGCAATCCATTGTTATGCCTCCGTAAAAAGTGGCACGTCTCCCACAACTGGCAGTATGGACGTTACAAGAAAAAATTTATTTTCTCGCAAAAGGCCAAGCTGATGCCTTGGTTGCAATTGACCGAAGATATATTGTGGTGGAGCGGAGGCGATAGACTTTGCGGTTTTAGACGGAGTGAACCGCTTAGAGGAACTGTACTTGTTTTTAACGAGAATGACATTGGAAGCGATATTTGCAAATTTGTCGTCAAGGACGAGTACATCGTATCCGGACACAGGTAAAGATTCCTTATAAGTTTGTACCTTGACCTAGGAAGTATTTATTGTATTGTCGCTCTGTTATAGAGACGGTAGTTTGAAATTTTGGACTAAGGCAAAACGAGGAGACGATCATATTTGCTTCAGTATAGACAGGGCGCACTCGTCCGACGTCAATGCCGTAGATAAGATCGGTCAAATTATTGTATCTGGTGCCGGAGATGGGATAGTAAAAGTAAGCGTGTAAAAAACTATGTCTTTTGTGAAAGGAAAACTAAATTAGAAAGTCATGCATATTCAGGTTTGGAAATTACCCAATAGAAGATACACCGAACCACCTTTGGCAAGTATTAACGTGAGAGATAGGATATGGTCTGTCGTAGCTGAGCCAACAGGATTAAAATTTGCCGTAGGTTCATCCGGAAATGGTGATGGACCACCTCTAAACATATTTGATATCGAATGGTAAATATACTTTAACCTTATTTCTCATTACGCATTATATACAATGGCAACGTTATAATATAATAATTTAATTATTGATGTTAATAATATATAACACAATGGAGAAGAAATTCCATTGTCTTTAGAAATATTTAATTTCATATTTATCAAAATTTTTTAATATATATATATATATATATATATACTTGCAATACGAACAACGATTTATCTGTCCCCCTTACCAAAGCATGTTTTAGTTGCAGTATATCGGATATAGTTAAGCACAACTGGAGACGAGGAGCAGGAATATTGGACATGGTTTGGGATAATCCGCATACTCTACTTACATGCGGATATGATACTTATATTAGAAAATGGGATATGAGGTAAATATTATATATATATATATATATATTTTGTTTTCTTTTTTTTATGATTAATATTTCACTCGTTACTGTTGTATATTATAGGTGTGGAATGTGTGTATCTTCATGGGCTGATCCTACAAGTGCAACGCTGTATTGTATTTCTTCGGATTACCAGCACACTTTGGTTTCCGGAACACAATTTAACTGTAAAGCTGTTTTATGGGATCAAAGACAGAAACATTATGTACAGGTATTAATGTCTTATGTCACTTTAAAAAAAAAATCTTCACACTTATCAAATAATATTTGCATTTTATTTTTTTTTTTTCTCTTTTTTCTTTTTTTTATATTTTTTTTTTTTTTTTTTTTTTTTTTATTTTTATTACAGCTTTACTTCATGAACTTACGTATGTCAAGTCCTATTTATAGTATCAGTTTTGATAGTTGTCATCTTTATGGCGCGACAGATCAGCACTTAGCCGAACTTACATTCTCAGGATACTCTTACGAGGAAATTAATTACAGAGAAATGTTGACGTATGAATTCGTTCATGTTTAATTTTACGACCATGACAAAGTGTAAATTACGAGATAAATTTTTAATAATTTGTACAATTGTCTTAATGACTGAAATATGCCAGATTGAAAGGGAAAAAATTTTATAATTGTAAACGTGGTCGAAATAAAAGATTCTAAAGGTATGTTTAAACAACGTCGTTGTTTTAAATGTATACACATTATAACATGTATGTATGTATATATATATGTTTGTATGTGTATATATATATATATATACATATTGTTACTGTTATACAAAACTAATTTCAGAGATGCAACCTTCCAAGTTCGTAAATTCTTCTTATAACACCTTTATAATATTATAATCTTAAAATATAAACAATTTTATACCATATCACCTTTAACAATAATATACACCGCAACGATTATTAGTTTGAAAATTATTTTTAAAACCAAGCACGACGAGTTTAAGTATCCGCTTAAGTAACATTTTTCCATTCGAAGTTATATATCCTCATTCGACATTGTATATATATATGTGTTTAAAAAAAAAAAAAAGGGGGGTAAAGAGAAGAAATCTTATCAGAGCATAGTTCTGATCATATAATTAAGGATACCTCCGTGTTGATAATACGTTAAATCGACTTCCGTATCGAAACGTACAATAACCTCGAATTGTTTCCCTTGATCGGTCGTTACCGTAATATTTTGACCTGGCTGACAATTGCTAGGAAGAATGATGTTAAATTTTTCTAAACCGGTTAATCCCAACGATTCCGCGCTCTGTCCTGGAAGATATTGTAGAGGTATAATGCCCATTCCAACGAGATTGGATCTATCGAAAGAAAACAAATAAAGAAAAGAATGCATCGGTTGTATATTGATTTACCGTATCGAAGAGATTTATTTTCACTTCATCGATTACCTGTGAATCCTTTCGTAAGATTCTGCTATTATAGCGCGTATGCCAAGAAGATACGGTCCCTTGGCAGCCCAATCTCTGGACGATCCAGAACCATACTCCTTACCAACCAAACATATCAAAGGAGTCTTGTCCTTCCTATACTTTTCCGCGGCGTCGAATATATCCATCTGTGAAAGTAAAACAACAACGAGATGTTCCCGATTATATTATCATAGGAGTTATTTAAAAAAAAAAAAAAAATTAAATGAACGCGCGTAAAAAAAAAAAAAAAGAACAATACAAATGTATACTCTAACTATACCTCTTCGTTGGTTGGTATATAAATTGTTCTTGGTCCTGGTTTACCGATGAATTTATTTAACAAACGTATGTTGGCGAAAGTTCCTCGCATCATAACGGAATCGTTACCTCTGCGCGAGCCATAGGAATTGAATTCTTTCGGTGTTAATCTAAAAAGAAAAAAAAAAAAAATTAAATAAGAAAAGTATTATGACAAATACGATCACGGATTATGGTGGTTGTGGGTTAACTTGAAATCGTTGCGATCGATCGAGAGATAATAAATCGATACTTACCCACGACTCGATAGATATCGCGCCGCTGGAGAATTGCGTGCGATGCTGCCAGCAGGACTGATGTGATCAGTCGTTACAGAATCGCCAAGATTCAAGAGCACACGTGCATCAGTAATTGATTCTATTTTCGGAACCTCCTAAATCATATGTGTATGTATATATGTGTATATATATATATATATATATATATATATATATATATATATAATGTATGTATATATAAAAAAAAGAAGAGAGTATATATTCGGAAGATACGCGTAAAAGAGTAACGATCAATTTTTTTTTCTTTTTCTTATTTTTTTTTTTTTTCTTTTTTTAATTTTCTTTTTCTTAAATTCCCGCGTACACATATAAAAAGGCCAAAGAGGAGAAAGCGAATATTTTCCATGAATACGCATACGAACGCAACCCACCTTCTCGAGCTTATCGAAATATGGAGGTTTTTGAATATATGTGGAATTAACATCCCAAGGATATAATTTACCATCAGGGGCTACCAAATTCGACCAACTGCTGCTACCTTTTTCAATTTTTTCATATACTTCCTTAAACATTGCCGGTATAACGTATTTTTGTTCGACGCTTTGTATTTCCTTCCTCGTAGGCCATATATCTTGGAGAAATATGGCCGTTCCGTCTTTCTTGTACCCTGTTATTATTATTAAATCGAAAAAAAAAAAAGAAAACGATATTATTTATTTATTTATTTATAATTATTATTATTATCATTATTATTATCATTGATATCACGATAAAGTTCGCATACCCAGAGGTTCCTTTTCAAAATCGATATCGACGGTCCCAGCAATGGCGTATGCAATAACCAATAAAGGCGATGCCAAATAATTTGCTCGTGTGTTTGGATGAATTCTACCCTCGAAATTTCTATTGCCGGACAAAACGCCGCAGCATACGAGTTCGTTCTAAAAATGTGACGTTACAGAAATGGGGTTGGGGTGAGATGTGACGATCCAAAAAAATAAAAAAAATACTTTTTCTATCGATCGAATCGTTTGATCATACCTTTTCTATGGTATTAACTATGACTTCTGGGAGTGGACCGCTATTGCCGATGCAAGTCATGCATCCGTAACCGACGTTATCAAAGCCCAATTTCGATAAATACGGGATAACGCCGCTCTCCTGTAGGTAATACGTTACCACGCCGGAACCAGGCGACAATGATGTTTTTATATAGGGTGCTACAGTTAATCCAACCTCAACTGCTTTTCTAGCCAAGAGACCTTTTTTCGAGAATGATCGTCGAACGTTTTTATTTTATTTTTTTTTTTTTTCGTATTAAATTTCTAATTGAAAGTAAAATCCGTTCGGAAGGAACGGGGCTTTACGGAATCGTAATTTTTGATCGTTCATTACCTGCTCCTAACATAACGCTGGGATTGCTGGTATTCGTGCAACTTGTAATTGCAGCAATAACAACCGATCCGTGCCTTAACTTATAATCTTTTCCCTCGTACTCGAACATACCGACGCTGTCCAATTTTTCTTTACTTAATCCGTACCCTTTGAATCCTACCTGAAAAAAAAGAATTAATTTCTTTTTATTTATTTATTTATTTATATATATTTTTTTTTTTTATTATCAACCAATCATACTCTTCGCGATTATAATTCGATTGATATGAAAAACAACGTAGATTTTATTGTATCGTTCCTAAGATGAGATTTGCACTAACAATGGGGTAATTAATTAAAGAGAAAAATTATAAGAATGAAAACGAAAAAAAAAAAAAAAGAATAAATGAATGAATAAAAAAAATAATCGTAAAAGAAAAAATTTGTGGTAAAATTTTCCTTTTAACGGACGATCTTCGAGATACACCACGATCGATATTCATCAATCATAAACATTCGATGACTAATCACTTTAGAATGACGTTGAAAGGGAACGTCGTTAAAGAGTCGTTAATGAATACGTATTAGGAAATACGATTGTCCGTGTCGTTATTTTGTCATTTCCTCATAGGGGGGGAGGTAGAAATGGGGGAGGGAGGAACCTTTTAGAAACGAAACGTCGTTCAAGATTATCGAAAGAGATATTTAAATACCGATATAACACAATACATATGGATATTTGAGAGATAATTTTCATTTATTTATTTATTTTCTTTTTGTTCTTTCAAGGATTATCTCATTCGTTCCTTCCTACGAAATGACCACCGTACCTATCCTCAAATTTAAATTACTTTTCAAATTTTCTAAGGTACTTTCGTGAAAATATCTACCCTTAAAGTACAACAAACGTTACCTTCCATTCTTTCGATTTTATGAGGGTACCCAACCAAGGATTATTGAACGTTCGAAATGGCTAATGCGTTACGGCTCAAGAAAGCCAGCCTCTGGCCTTTTCACAATTTCGATACTTTTACCGATCGTAAAGCGATTTAAAAAATAATTAAAAGGAAAAAAAAAAAGAAGAAGAAGAAAAATAAAAAGAAAATAAACAATGCGATATAACTTGACAATATATATTTATGATAAATTATTATTATTATTATCATCGTTATTTTTTTGTTTTTCTTTTTTACAAAATATCCCCTTTAAACGTTCGATACACAACGACATATATAAATCCATTGGAAATTGTTTTAATAATTTTCAAAATGAACGATTACGAACGCGATCGGGAAGTTAATTAAAAAAAAAAAAAAAAATAAATAAATCTATTTTAAAATACTTCACGATATAGCGCGCAAAAGCGAATACGCGAGAGCGTCGTTTCGAACCGAAATATGTGAACTGTGCAAAATTAAAAAAGAAAATGTAGTATCAGCGATTTCTATTAGGTCGCGATGACTTCTAAAGCTCGTCAATTGGCGAGTATGGTAAAAAAAAAATAATATATATATATATATATATATATATATATATATATATATATATATATGTATGTATATACATATTTCTTTAAATTAATCTCAAATAAATTCGATTGGTACGGCCGGTTTTTTTTTTGGCTTAGATACTTTTTAATATCTTTATAAAAAACTAAATCGTACAACAACGTATACACAATAAGAATCATTATATTTTTATCTTTGCCAATTTTTTTTTCTTTCTTTTTTTTCGTTTTGTTTCTCTTCTCTCTCTCTCTCTCTCTCTTTTGTTCCCCTCCCCCCTGTCCCATAACATTTCAACGTCATATACCCAAATCATTAAATTATCGCGCGTATTGAAATTTTACCACGACAATCGTGTTAACTCGAACCGATCGAAAGGGGAGGATGACATATATAAAAAAAAAAAAAAAAAAAAAAAAAAAAAAAGAAAAAAGAAAAGAAACAAAATACGAATATTTTTCCAAGAAGAGGTATAAACGTCGTTCGAATTAATTTAAAGTACGTCGTAATAGAGCGATCAATTAAGATATTATATAGAAACCTATTTAAGATATCCTTTTAAGATATTTTATAATAAAAAAAAAATATCAAGGAACGATCGAACAAATGGTATAAGTCAGCATGTTAACAAAGTGTGTTACCGAGGATTCATCAAATATCTTACGCTATCGTGTATAAGCGTAATATTATATTGGCGTTGGGTGTTTAAAAAAAAAAAAAAAAAAAAAAAGAAAAAAAGAAGAAAAAAAGACAAAAAAAAATAAGATAAAAGAGAACGATCCAACGGACTCATTTCAATTACTCGAATAGCCGGCTTATTATGGATCGTATGAGAGAATATTCGTACACCTATTAAAACGTGAACGATTCTAATAAAAAAGTGTCGAAGCCAATGAACGAATAAGCGCGGTGTTGTTCGGAAGAAGAGAGGGGCGGAGGGGAGGGTTTTCTAAGTTCGAAATTTCTAAAATTCTGACTGACAGTCCGAAGGTGGGTATTCGTTGACGACATTATTCGTGGGACTTAAGAAGTGGTGGGGAGGGGAAGGTTGGGCCATGAGGTATAAATTTCGAAGCCGTAAGCTAAGGTCATCAGTGCACGGATAACAATACGGCGAGCGTCATGTGTAAGCATTTAAATAACTCCGTAGTTCATCATTGTTTAACCGTTGTCCATCTTTAAAAAAAAAAATCATACTTTTAATTTTTTAACTTTAATCTTTTTCTCCTATTTATTTATTTATTTTTTTTTTTTTTTTAGATTTATACAAACGGTGAATATCTATTCTTTTTCTTTTTTTTTTTTTTTTTTTTTTTTTTTTAACAAAGTCATTTGAAATTTTTTTTTATACTTTCAAGGAATACACAACAAATGGAATTTTATTGTAAGTATACACGTTCGACGACACACGTATCGCGAAAAATATCGCGTTAATTTGATGCGAGATTAGGAGGATTAATTAAATAAATAAGTAAAAAGTAAGTAAGAAAGAAAGAAGAGAAATTGAAGAGATTGCCGTTGGGTGAATTCTCTTCCGGTCTGACTAATAAAATGTCTCACCGGGTAGGATTTATCCAACATCTGTCTCTGTATGTTACACGGACTCGTACGATCATCGAATTATCATGGGGATACATCAAAATTGTTTGTCGGAGACGAAGTATAGATCCAGTGACAAGGTCGTAATTAAAATTGTGACTAGATCGAAATACTCGTCCTCGATGGCAACAAAATAACGCTGCTTTTGGATCTAATTGTTAACCATAAACGATCGAATAAAGAGGTCCTGTTTATTTTTCTTTGGTAATCTAG
The DNA here is from genome assembly GCA_911387935.1 of Dolichovespula saxonica. Lineage (NCBI taxonomy): Eukaryota > Metazoa > Arthropoda > Insecta > Hymenoptera > Vespidae > Dolichovespula > Dolichovespula saxonica. Next base: position 2,118,289 of record OU427012.1, read on the forward strand.
CTGTATGGTAAATTCTAAGTTCATAAAGCTAGATTAGCGGGATGAAATACACAGGACGCGACATCGAACGGACTTTCGAACAGAAGAGAGAGAAAAGGAATGACCTGGATCTGCGGGAACTATTGCTGGGATATGTTTTTCATAATATTATCATATCACAGCTCTAATTGCCCAGAACCTTTTCGTTCGATCTTCCTAGTGATACACATTCGATCATAATTTTTCTCGTGCTAAAAGAAATCTGCGATTCAATCGAAATTATTTATTTTTTTCAGGAAATAGCGCCAACATTCGTCGGCCATGTTATTCTCAAGTACGATATAAAACAAATATAATTTAGATTGACGAGATTAATTAACCGTCACTGGGTTATATTTGCTCTAAATCAGTACTGTTTTATTGTCATCGCATCTCTATATATATATATATATATTTTTTTTTTTTTATATATAATTTATACTTTTACGACACAGGAAGTGTTATTGTATCGTATCGTTTAATTAATCTCACCTTGCTTGAAAGGCAGTTATTAAAATCTGTCTTCATGTCGCGTACGGATACTCGATCGTGAGGTCTTTTCGGGCCACTAACGCAGGATACTACAGTATTTAAGTCCAAGTAAATAACTTCGGAGAATATAGGATCTTGATTCTTATCGTCGTAATTTCTTAACATACGTACAGCTGACAAATACTTCTCGATATTCGAAATATGTTCATCCGATCGATCTAAAAAAAATTCATAAATATTATAAATACTTATAATACTTTCTTAAAGTTATAATATTAATTCGGATCTTTTCATTTTAACTCTTAGATATTTTTACTATAAACATTTGCTCGCGTGACAAGAAGAATATTATTTCGATATCTTACTAGTTTGTTTGAGATACGCTAAACTCTCTTTATCCACCGCAAAATAACCAACCGTGGCTCCGTACTCTGGACACATATTGGAGATGGTCGCGCGGTCTGCTATACTCAATTGCGATACACCGGAGCCAAAAAATTCTACAAATTTTCCAACAACACCTACTTGACGAAGATTCTATAAATATTCAGTTCTTTGTATTTATTAGAAACATTGTGTGTGTGTGTGTATATATATGATATTAATATGTATGTTTAGGTTAAATGGTTACGCGTGTAAAGAATCAGACGATATATTATATGGTTGTTGTAAATTTATATATATATATATCATATTTTGTATAATATTAGAGATATTAAATTATTTACGGACCTTAGTAATAGTAAGTACCAAATCTGTTGAGGTTGCGTATTGATTTAAAACACCTTCTAACTTGTAACCAACAACTTTGGGTATTAACATGGACACTGCTTGACCTAGCATAACGGCTTCTGCTTCAATACCTCCAACACCCCATCCAAGGACACCAAGACCATTAATCATAGTCGTGTGTGAATCTGTTCCAACCACACTATCAGGATAAAGAAGACTATTGCTATCGAATACTACCCTGGCTAAATATTCTAAATTCACTTGATGGACAATACCACTTCCAGGTGGTACAATCAACATATTTTCAAATGCTTTAGCTCCCCATTTTAAAAACAGAAAACGTTCCTTGTTCCTTTCAAATTCCATGTCTTCATTTTTTTTCAATGCATCTGAACTACAAATATTATGTTTCTTAAATATCTATTGTATATAATAATAATATAATGTATTTATATTGTATTGTATTTGACGCGTTCTATTAAATTTTTTTTTTTAGCGAAATAATTTATAATAATTTAATAATTTACCTTCTGGTAAAATCAACTTGTATAGAGTGATCGATCACAAGATCCGAAGGACAAATAGGATTTATTTTATCAGGATTACCATTTAATTTTTTAACGGCATCTCTCATAGCAGCAAAATCTACGACTGCTGGAACTCCGGTAAAATCCTATAAACAAGACAAAAATAAAATTAAATAAAATAAAATTGTGTAGAAATTGTTAATAATAAGTATTTTTGGAATCTAAAATCCTCACAAAATGACTTCAATACGTACTTGTAAAATTACTCTAGACGGCTTGAACGATATTTCAACTCCTTCAGGAATCGTTTGATTAATTTCCCAATCGAGAAGTTTTTCGACATCGCTTTTTTTCACTTGAAATTCATCGCAATTTCTTACACAACTCTCCAATAAAACTCTTATTGAAAAGGGTAGTCGGTCTAAAAGAAAAAATAAATAAATAAATAAATAAATAAAATAAAAAATATTGTCATTCGTTTATATTTTAATACAAAAATTTTATAATGTATCCAAAGTTATGATTTTTAATAATATTATAAATAATATTATAAATACCTTCTTTTTTTTTAATAATATTTTAAATAATATTATAAATACCATATTTTTCTCCTAATTGAGTGACATCATAATAACGATGAGTTGGCTTATTTTCTAAAGTCTTCAGCAACTGCTTGTAAGGATTTTTATCTGAACATAAACAATATTAATTATTGTTTAGTACGATATTAATTAATTTAGTACAAAAGACTAAAATATAGGGATTTCTATTACGCAGACAGCATCAATATCTCATACAGTTATGTAAAACATCTTATACAGATATTAAAATATCTTATACAGTTATATAAATATAAATAAAAAAATTTATTAATATATTATATAAATATATATATATATATATATACAATTTTCTTATTACTAATATAAATGTAAAATAATATAAAAAGTATACAATTATATTAACCAGAATACGGTCATATATATATATATAATTATATGTATATATATATACAAGTCATATAGATGTATATACATATACATATATATGTATATATATATATATATATATATATATATATATATAAATAGTATTATAAAATATTTAATTAACAGAAAAATATTTGACAATAAATCTACATATCAATGATAGCTGTCTATTTACCAGATGAATGTCTCATTCTGTTAATAATACGATTAATTTTAAATCTTCTAAATAGAATAAACTGCATACCGAGCGCGCCCATAATTTTAAATATATTTCAAATAAATCCCTTATATATTTGTCGGTATACATTTTAATGAAAATAAATGAATGATTGTTAAGATGTGTCAAAAAAAAAAAAAAAAAAAAGAAAAAGAAAAAGAAAATTTAAGACAATGAAATAAGATTGGTAAACGAATAGGAAACTATCAACCCACCAGCCATGACCGTTGTTGCTTCAGTCACGTCGTCCATTCAAACGCAATTGTGATTTTTCATGACAGAATAATGAGAGAGAAATTAATCAGTAACTGTATTGCGTGCACTTCGAAGTGCAACCATTGGTCACACGTTCTCCCTCTGGAGAGGAATACAACAAAGCGTAGTTTTAAAACATAGATCTTGTAACTCGTATGATGGGACACTGAGATATTTCTCGTTCGATTTTGTATATTTTTTTTTTTTTTTTCAAATTAATATTTAAAAAGTATAATGTCACGAGATGAGATTAATATCTTTAACTTGTATCTCTCTTTCGATATATTTTAGTATCTCTTGATTATTGACCGTAAACGTTTCGAAAAATATAACGAAAAAAAAAAAAAAAAATAAATAAATTATACAATGTTCGTTCGCGCAATGAAAGCATCTGTTATCCGATTAAGTCGCATGAGCGTACTATAGATTACGTCCGATTTAAATTAGACAAAAAAAAACAAAAAAATATAGATGTTTACCAGTTTGAGAGAAGTTATATTTGAGTACTATATTTAGAATTGACTTGTCCTTGAATGTTTTATAATATTCAACGTAGATAACGATAGGGACAAACCAATGAACGATAAGATATATTAAATCTCTGTATACTTTATATATATATGTATATATAAATTTAGTTCTTTATAGTTTTGTGCAGTTTCTGACATGAAAAAAAAGTCCCATTTTCCAGGAAAAAAGATAAATTATCTTTATACGCATTATTTCGTTCTTTTTCTTTTCTTTTTATATTCAATTGTAGTTACAACTTCGACATCCTTCTTGTGTTGCGTTTACTTTACAATATAAAATAGGATATATTTTTAAAAAGATCCAAGTTATTTCGGTTTTTTTTTTTCCTTTATATTAATAAAATGTAAGTTATTGAAGAACTTTTAATTTTACGTTACATCATTTTTTACATACTCGTACAATTAATGAATTTGTTTTAATAATTGAAGCATTGGAATATGGAAAATCACATCAGACCGCCCCAACCTTTGAGTAATAATACCTCAAAGACTTGGGACATTTGGAAAGAACAATTTCTTATTTTTATGAAATTACTTGGTCATACGTCTCGTCCAGAAAACTATAAGGCAAATCTTTTCAAAAATTTTATAGGACCAGTAGGTCTAGAAATAATATCGAAATTATCATTTGATAAGCCAGAAGATAAGGATAATTTGGATATACTATTGAAAAAAATAGACGAATATTATAATCCTCCACGAAAGGAAACAGAGAAACGATATCAGTTTTTTAAGAGCTCTATGAAATACAGCGAAACAATAGAAAATTATATCCAAAGTTTGAGGGTACTTTAGATACGATAGATGTTTTATATTGTTTGTGATTATACAACAAGTTAACGAACGTATATACAATTGATATTAATTATTTTTTTTTTCTTTTTATAGGAGAAAGCTAAAGAATGTAAGTTTGATAATTTGGCAGAAAGTTTAGTAATAGACGTTATCATTCTTCATACTACTGATAAGGCATTGCGCAAGAAATATTTGCAAGAAAACAAACTTGATTGTGAAAAGATTATAGAAATTTATAAAAATCATAAAATTGCAACATTGGAAGCTGACACTGTAAATTCTACACAAGCTAAACAAAAAAATAAACCCACTACAGTACCAAAAGAAACAGAACCTTCACAGCTTAAACAAAAAAATAAACCCACTGCAGTTCCCAGAGAAACAGAACCTTCTAATTCCCAACAGAAGAGACATTGTTGGAGATGTAAAACTACGCACGAAATGAGACAATGTCCAGCTTGGAATTATAAGTGTAAAAAGTGCAATGAATTACATCATTTTGAAGTATCTTGTCGAAATGTCTTATCGCAACAGAATAAACTGTACCATAAAAATATGGTAAGTCATTCTTTTTACGGAAAAATGTAAATACAATAATTATATTTTGCTATAAATTCTATTTCAATGTATATTTTGGTATGAAACGCTTTTTTAATTTTTAATTTTAGAATAATTTTCATAAAGCCGAAAAATCATCGACCGCTTCTAAAATATTGAATAATCTGTTACAATAATATTTTTTATATATATATATATATCTTTATAAGATAAAATATTTTAATATAAAGTATGCATTATTATTCTATTATTTTATATAACAGATAAATATATAATGAAGATATTTTTGATATAATTGTAATTGAATATTGTACTTTATGTTGACTTGTTCTGTATTCTAATAAATACGTTAGTAAATAAAGGAATAGGTTATATAAAAAAATGTTACAATCAATATACAATAATTATTGATATATTATGCATTGTAGCAGACATTAAACAAATAACATTTTAATCAAATATAATATAAAGTAATTTTAATATTGGTCCCTAAATAAATGTCCTCTTTAATAAAGAGTACTATTAAAATGAAATGGCACTATCTACATTTGTATTAATATGTTAAACACATTAAATGATGTCGCTATAACAACTTGAATGAAATAAACATTTTCAAATTTGAATAACTGTTTGTCTTTTATAAAATTTTCATTTCTTATTTATATCTATTGTCTTTTATATCTTAGAGACTGTAGTATAGGATAATTAAACAATATAACACATTTTTTATTTATGATATAATCTATAAATTTAAATAAATAAAGCAATAATTGTCTTTGGTATGAAACCTAATGGATGAGTGTAGAAACGTGTAACTTACATATGAAGAAGTCATAGATGCTAAAAAAAAAAACGGAATATAAAGATAGAGAATGGCTTAAATAAAAGATAATGTATAATTAGCATATGGCATTGCGCTATAATAGATTAATGTGATATGTACTATTCTTGAATATTCAATCATGCTTTTGTTTATCTCATTTAATTTGTGAAAGATTTAATTTTATTGTTCTTTTCTTTTGTTTCGTTTTGTTTTTTTTTTTCTTCATGAACATATCAGCAAATTTTGGAATTTTAATTGGCACTAAATCCTTTAAGGAAGATTCATGTTTATGATTTTAAACAGGACGGTTCCTATCAAATTACAACAATAATAATATTATCTTAAGTTAAAACTAGAAACATTCTTTTACGTTTAAAATTATTAATATGTTTCGCTAAACAATATGTTATATAAATTGTAAATGTACAAAATATAAACGATATTTCTTTATCTTATCACATCAAGATCTCTGAATATAACATTTATAACATCGAATATAATCGTTAAATGTATTAATTTAATGTTATTAAAAATAACAGATCACCTGACGTGTATTAAATTTTCTGTTTATTTTAAATTTACGTTTAATGTCGAAAATTTATAGAAAAAGAATGTATATATAAGCATTTACCAAAACATTATCAAAATATTATCAAGAAAATATAAAAAAAATCTTTGTAAAGTTTTATTTTCGCGTATAAAGTTCAAATATAATTATTGTAGATTAATTCATTTTGAATATTTGTCATGTTTTAAATATCTTATAGGGGCGTACAAAAATCTTATGACTATACACTCTCTCAACGTCGTAGAGATAATAGTCTTATTTTATTCCTAATAGCATGTAACCAGTTTTCTTTCTTTCTTTCTTTTCTTTTTTTTGTCTTTTTTCCCTTTTCATTTATTTTTATCCTTTTCTTTTTTTTTTTTTATATTTCCCCGGATCACCACCTCTACATCATAGTTATAGACGAAATACTAAATGTTTGTGACTATGCAATGACTTTATGTTAAGTATTCAAAAAAAAAAAAAAAAATAAGGAGAGAGAGAGAGAAAAAGAAAAAACTTATTTTCTCTCTTAGTATGATTGGTAATTGTTTACGTTTGCGCGTTAAGCTTCAAATCTAGGAAGATGACATTACAATATTATTCTGTATATATATATATATATATATATATATATATACCGTATGCGATTTCGTTGGCATGCAGCGGATAAGTTATAAGATATAAGGAGAGAGAGAGAAAAAAAAGAAAAATAACGTACATAAAATGTGTCATGCCGAAGAACTGTCTTGAACACAATTTTCTATCGCAGTTGACGAAATAACGGAATTCTTTAAACCATGTGGGGGTCTTTTTGGTTTTGGCGGTGGAGTCGGCGGCTTGGCCTGGCAATCAATGTCATCGTCAGTTGGAGTCGGTAGTTTGTTCTTTATCCATTGTCCGAAAGATCTGTTTATATTGTTCGAATTTTCCGTTATCGCTGATATACGATGATCGTTAAATTCTTCTGGCAAATTGCAATAATCGGCCTCGCGTGTTTTCATCGGTAGAGGCGGAGGTGCGTCATCCTCCGAAGCAGTGCTATCGGTTGTACCAACGCTATCCCTGTTATTTTCTCTTGCGAAGACACTCGCCTCGGAACCGTTGTGGGTATTTCTTAAATAATGTTGCGATTGACCGGACCAACGGTTACTTATTCTTCTTTCCTTCTCCACTTCCGATCTTAATGGTCGTTTTGAGGTTAGCTAACGCGTATATAGATATATATGTATATATATAAATATATATATATATTATATTATAAAGTTTAATTCGGTAAAAAAATTCAAACGAACGAACAATATATCTTTGAACGTAACGATCACACACACACACACACACACACATACACACAGAGTGGATCGTACCAAAAATTCAAATATTTAAGCGAAAGCATAAATCGTACTATTTAATATATATATTTTTTTTTCTTTTACCTCTTGACGAAGTTCGAATATCGGCGTACTAGGGAAGCTCGGTACCAACGACGTAGTCGACACGGCCATGCTGATCTGTGAGATTTCGGTGGGTATCGTGTACCATTGGCTCGTAGATTGATCATGTTTCGTTACTCCGGAGGAATCGCTTTTGCGTGCGCTTCTTCTTTTAGATTCCTTCTTTTTGTTCGTACCAGGACTCGGATTACCCAATGCCTTTTGCAACGAGGCCGACGATAATATGTGCGAACGTATCGAACTGGTCCTATTTAATTATATAAATATAGTTTATCAGTATAATGGCGTTCTTATTGATTTTCAACTTAATCTTCTGTACGTTAGTTATTGCGATTTTTAAAGAGGTATAATAAACTTCATTATACTTCGTCTCCGAGTTTAATTCGTAAAATACTCACTCTGTGTTATTTATGTTAGTCTCAGACAAGGAATAACTTTCATTTCTGAATGCTTGCGCTCTACGCATGATCACTCCTTGCGTCATAGTTTCGATTTGAAGATCGCAGGTCTATTAGGCAATCAATTTTCAATTAATATCGTCAACGTTTAGTTTCACGGAGAGTATTTCACTTTTGGACGTTGAATTATATATAAATTGCATTAATTAAATTGACAACTCACTCTTTTCCCATATTTGGCTTCCACTTGATTTTTCATCGACATAAAACACTGTTCTAACCTCTGATGGAACGGAACCAGCTCGGGTGGCGCACGAGTTTTGTGTATCTGCACGCCGACACCTAAAAGTGGAATTTGTTCCGCTATCAGACTTTCCAACTTAAGCAAATCAGAACTTTCATCCTTGTGGGATTCCCTGTAGTCGGCATTGAGAAATGCTTTCTCATAATTATCGATGCCACCCATTACCGCAGGATCCAATACTCCATTTAATTTCATACTTAATGGATTTATCGGTAGACTAGGATCGCTTCTGTATCGAAGATAACAATATCATTAATATCAACACGAAATCATTCATTCATGCGTACAAACGAACGCGCGCACACACATATACAGATACTCTAGCTTTCTAACTTTATTAATTTATTGATTTCAAAACTCTAATAGTATATAAAAAAAAAAATAAAAAATAAATTAAAAAGCTCATACCTATGCGCGACTATGAGATCTCTAAGTGCCGTATTTGTAGCTTCCATTGTTTCTATTGCATTGCGAAGTGGGCTTACTAAATAAGTTTCACTAGAAATAACGGGGAACCATCTAAGAATTCCTGGTAATGGATGGCTTGTAACGAGAACAGTTCTTTCCAGCCATAACGAAGCGAATTCATTATTATTGACGCTTCCTCCATCCTTCTCCTTATCGCCAACATTAGATGTCGTATTGACAAAATCCTTTCTTGGCCTTGAAAACCGAAAACGCTGTACGTCATTTACACGATGATACCTGAATCAATAAAAATTGTTTTCGTTTGAGAATAAATAATAATACATATCTGCCGTATAATAAAATAAAATAAAATAAAATAAAATAAAAATCGTTACTTCAAAACTGCATCAGCCGTTACAGGTTTTCCACTTAGACGATGTTTTTTCTCATCCATTAATGGTTCTACCTTATTAATTTGAACATACTGATGACTAGATTCTAAAATATCAACAGTCGGCGGAGACAATTTGTTCATTTGTTCTGCATTTGGTAACTGATTAAGTGTCCTCGAAGAAAAATCACTAAGCCTTTCGTATTCTTTCCCACGATAAACGAAAACCTGTAATAATGTACGTTGTAAGAACGACAAAATTTTTTACATACAACAACAGGATTAGAAAAAAAAAAAAAAAAAAAAAAAGATATTTCATAATTATATACTTTATTTTGTAGGAAAGGAGGATGGCCACGGCCATAATAAGCGACCCTGAAATATTCTGGCTCGGGTCTTAATTGTTTAACTATACAATCATAAAATTTGGCCATTCGTCTCAATAAAACGGACAATTGCAAATAATCGAAAGTTTCCTCTTCGTATTGACTAACCAATTCTTTGCAAACGCTAAGAGCGCATTCCCACATTTTTCCTTTATCAAAATATTCGATCATATCATTGTACAATGCTTCTTTCAATTCCCTATGAGTCTGACACGACGAATATCTAAAAGTGAAGATAAAATCTTATGTTATTACGTATCAGCTTTAACAGTTTGATTAATCTAAAGAGATAATTCGACAGAGAACGGATAAATTTACCTGTGAGATATTAAAAGTGGCGGTAAAGGTTGGTCGCTCCAAGCTAATAATTGACTGTGAAGTTTCAATGTGTATGCCGCTTCTGTGTAATTATCACATTCCAAGTGAAGTTCGCATAATTTGTTGACATACCTGCGTAGAAGAATTTTTCTTTCGATATCGGTTTAAAATTAAAAAAAAGAAACAAATATAATAATAATAATAATAATAATAATAATAATAATAATAATAATAATAAAAGAGATAGAAAAAATTTGTCAAGTTTATCTCCACATCTTGCATGTATGTACGTGCCTTATATACATTTCCTTTCTGTTTATTTCAGAATAAAATTCTAATAAATTAACGGTACAGAGCATTCGATGTTCCTGAGATTCTGCATGAATAATATCGCGATATTGCAATAATCGTTCCATCAATTTTGCAATAGTATCAACAAATCTTAAGCCTTGTTCTCGCATCGTTGAGTGTTTTTCGCAAAGGGAATACATTACTTGTATCCATAATTTACGAAATTGTTCATCTCCCCTTCCTCCCTCTACCTGCGCAAAATAATAATTACTTAAAATTTATAATAAAAGTAATATATTATTTTATTATATAAAAATAATACATTATTTTATCATATGAAATAATAATAAAGGACAATTGCATTGATTATGTCTCTCAATTAATATTGAATTATAAAATGCGTCAATAGTATTTCGAATGATAAAAGATAAATCAAAGGAACACGTTATACCAGGATATCCAATTTTGCGATCATTTCATTTTCGTATTCCATAAAATTAGCTTTAATGTGAGCAGGATCGCGCTTTGTATCGCCATAACCCTTGACAATGCGTGAACTATAGAATTCGCATTGCATCATATCAAAAAATATAGGTATGGTAGCTCTTCTCAATTCGGTCTCTGGAATTAATGCCATTTCCAATATCGCGCCAACTAATGCGGGAACAAATTGTATTTTATGTAGACCCAAATTCAACCACATCGATCGAATTTCGGACGCCGTTTCTCTATAAACAAGTAATTACGATGATATAGAATTTAATCGGCAAATGGGATGTATGTTATTCAATTAAATAAAATAAAATATATATATTTTATTTAATATCAATTAAATAAAATAAAATATATATATTTTATTTAATATCAATTAAATAAAATAAAATATATATATTTTATTTAATATCAATTAAATAAAATAAAATATATATATTTTATTTAATATCAATTAAATAAAATATATATATATATATATATATGTGTGTAACTTAATTTTATTATTTATCATTACCTGCGCATGTCATTGTAACGCATAATAATACGATTGCGTTTCGCCGGTGAAAATGTTTCAAGTTGTAGAGCAGGTTGGGTAAGAAAAGCGATCGCGCAATGAAAGAAGTTCGACCATGCCTGATATTCAAAATCCGTGAAGAAATAATCTCTAATAGTGCCAGAAAAATAACGTAGTGATTTCAGAATTACACTATTTTGAAGCATTATCATTTCGCACCAATCTCCTGGAAATACGGATCTGGAAACCAGATCCTTGAATACCAATAATATCTCCATTAAATAATCGAGCAAATCGGATTTCGTCCCAAAATGATTTATATAAACTTCGTAATGATGCTGCGTCATTTGTCTATAAATAAAAACGATATATATATATATATATATATATATATATATATATATATATATATATTAATAAGCATAATTTTATTTTTTTTTTAAATATTATCTTTACCATAAAATTATACCTGAATATCGCTAACATAACGGACACTAAGTTTCCGACCAATGGATTTTCCCTGTCCATTGATATGACAGTTTGTATAATAGTTCTCAAAGCTGTCATCATGATTTCTTTAACATCGGCTACTGTAGAACCTATGTCCTTTCTGAAGGTTAATTCCAAAATATCTGATAATATTTTAATACATAATTCCACCTGTATGAACGCAAGCAAAACAGAAATAAAAAAAAAAAAAATGAAATTAGCCTGGCACGTAGTCCATATATTCAAGGCGTAGAATGTACAAATATTACAAAAAGATATGTAACATTTTTGTATCATTGTATATAGGAATCATTAAACCACTAAACATATCAAGGAGATCAGACACATATTGAAATGTCTTATATCACTTGATCTAATCGCGGTTGATATTTTTAAATTCCTCCTAATTGGAACAGTTACCTCTTCAGAGTAGCCACGATGCTGGTTGAGTCGGTGGCGATTTTCTCCAAGCAGCCTGGCTACCTTCGCCACGCTTTTTCCAGGTGTACTTGACAGTCCCTTATATACCAAAAACCAAAACCATACCAAGTACACAAAAAAGAAAAACCCTTTGTTAATTGGACCATAATGCCAATTGTTCTTTTTTTTTTTTTTTTTTTTTTTTTTTGACAACACAATGTGATTCGCATGATAATTTATAACGTTACTATAAATTACATAGTAAAATAATACGCAGCACAAACATAGCATATAACAGAAAGCAAGAACAAGATTTGCAAGTGAATTACAGTGGAAAAAGAATTTGTTATATACCAATATCATTTCTATTATATCCGTACATATAATATACTACTATGTTTATTTAGATTGCATTATACAATTTAAATAGTGACTCTGTTATGTAAGAACTTCTATGCATTATTGTATCATGCTTAAATGTATGCCAAACTACAGAGATAAGGTACACAATCGTATAAACTAAATCAACATAAGTTTTAAATATCATTCAAATTAGTATTTCAATATCCCATTATTTCATGTAATTGCAGTTCTACTATGTTATATCTATAATAGTTATTATTTGTAATAGTTTTGTCTCATGACATATTAAACCAAGAATTCCATGCAGAAGATAATACATATATATCTTTTATATATATATATATATACATATATATTTCAAGCAAGAAAAATTCGCGAGTATAATTCAATCAAGAAAGATAAAGAAGTGATTTAATGTTTAGAATAGCACAGTATTTTCCACAATGCAAATAAGAAGACAAAAACCGATTTTATGTGTGTGAATTAATAGAAATGTTGGTGAAAAGATGCGTGGCAGAAGGACGTCAGGCTGCACGGAAAGCACATGTAATGATACCATATACAAATAGTATAGAACAAATTTGCAGTATAAATGGAAGTAATATTAAATTCTTATTATACCAACCTCACTAATTATGAATACTTATTAATTAAAATAAAATGATCAAAGCACGATGTTATACGTGAATATTAGTATTTTATCATCAAAAATATAATCAAAATGTAGATTAGAATTTCCAATCAAACATATTATAGAAAATTATTATTTTATTTTTATAAATAATCTATTTAACTCTTTCTTTTTCTTTTTTATTTTCAAATAAGAAATATTTTATTGGAAATTTTTATTAGAAATTGGAATGATATTAGAACGTTTAATGAAATTAAGAATTTTGTTGTTCGAACGTTTAAGGAAATTAAGAAAATTAGAATGAAATTAATTAGAATGTTCTCACACTCGTGTACCACAACAATAAATTTGGAAGAAACTACGTTCTACAATTACTTCAATAAACTCTATGATAAATAAAATGTATTAATGCCTAAACAGATATTGACTTTCAATTAATAATAACAAAAACTCATTTTGGTTTTTATTATTAACGATTAACTATATCAATATATATTCTCTAACGCACACCTTCCTTAAATTTACAAATAATTTATCAATCATAATCTTTAATATATCAAACATGATTATATCTTACCTCTTCTTTTGCTTCTAACAGCTTGCGAACAAGAACAATGATTTTTGGCAGCAAAATACCTCTGCAATCCACGTCCAAAAAAAGGGGGCTATGTACGATATCGTTTACTGTCATCATTTTTTGTTTTGTCAATCTTCCAGATGGCAAAGTCGTCAATAATTCCGTCAATATCACACTTAATTGCGTGCCACTATATACGCGCAATAAATGAGGTATTGTTGTCGGTAAATATTTTAGGCATGCTCCTTGTACCAATAAAGTTGCATCGGTATCATGCCTCATAAGCTCAACAATAGATTGTAACAATTCTGTTAAAGTTTGCGAAAATTCTTCTTCGTCGTGATTAAGCCTGTTCAAAGTGATCGTAGAATCGTTAATGTCATGTTATTTATCAATTAACATTTATATTAGGAGGAAATATAAGAGATAACATACTCGGTAAACAGAAGACGAGATTCCACGATAAATCTCATGCAATATTGCAAACTTTTCATTGTTTTTAACAAATCACGCTCTTGTACGTCTGACGTATTAGCACCGTCTATACGTCTACGTAAAACCGCGATTAACTTTTTGTAGGCAAGAGTTGCGAAGAAGCTCTCAGAAATGTATAAATCTAATATCGGTTGAAAATGTTGATATTTTCTATCCGATACGAGTCCAATGATGTATAAAAGACATTCGAAGACCATGTCGTCATAAACGTCGCTGTCTGAGTTACTCATCAATATATTGAATAAGGCATCTAAAACGTCCTAAAAGGAATTCTGTATAATATAATTGTCCATTATTTTAACGCTAGCCCGTTTATATATTTATATTGTCAATATTATAGTATTAAAAATTTTCTTAAATACCATAATAGTATTTATATAGTATATATAATTAATAGTATATTTAATACTATATAGTACTATACAGTATTAAAGATATTTTATAAGTAAAATAATCATTTCTCTTACTTGTAAAAATTTCACTATTTCTTCCCCATCTACCTTCATCAGAGCTGCTAAAGACTCCTTTAAGTCCGTATTATGCGATGCCCAATTAAGCAAGCCCAATAAATCAACATTTTGTGTTAATTTCGTGGAACAAACATTTGTCGTTATTAAAAATGTATCTTTATTGCTTAATGTCAAGGAACCCAAAGTTGGTTTCTTTTCTGTATGTAATTTAAACTATGGTGGGGAGGAACGGGACATGAAATGTAATATTAAAAAATTTTTATATTTAAAATATATCGCCAATTTTAGAATAATTAAAATCTTACTAATTCTATCCTCGTTGAGGGTAATTTTAAATATGATATATCCTTTTCCTCGTACTTCTTTTGATCTAATTTATAGACTAACAATTCGTGTTGAATATCTTGAAGCGTCGTACCATTGCGCTGCATTAATCTGACATAACTCAACGCAAATGGTTTTTCTGATTTATCTTTGGCTTCATTGGAACTTCGATGTTTAAATGTAAATTTCAGATGAGCTTGTTTGAACTCATCTATTGGTATAGCAATTTTAAACGTTTCGCACCATCTAGGCTTATCCTCGTGATAATATATAACGCTACGATATTCATCAATTGCCGAAGTTCCACCTCCTAATGTTATGACACCCGGAATTGGGGTGCCATATTCGTTGCAGACCTTAACCTAATGGGAGATAGATATATAATATAATGGATGCACAATTTATTGTATAGATTAACAAGTATAATTTTTTATACATATATATATATATATATATATATATATATATTGTATAAGTAAATAAAATTAATTAAATACATTGTATATATACAAACCGTTACTTCTACATTTTTATCAGTAGACTTTGCTCCTCTACTAAATTCACCGCTAATTAAAGTCAAATAGAGGTCATTTCTTACATCACCTGGCAAAATTACTTCTGGAAAACCCATTTTTCTAGCAATAGCAACATTTCCAAGTACCAAGTGAGGATTTTCGTCTCGTACCTGTACATTAATTATAAAGTTAAAATTGAATGCGATCATAAAAATGATTATTTCTTTTTATACAAAAAAAAAAAATATATATATATATATATGTAATTAAGCAATACACAAAATAGCGTCCGCAATAAATAATACAGTATATAATAATTAAAAAAACAACCATAATTATTACATACTTGTTTTACATCCCCTCTAAGTAATTTCAAACTTGCCCATAATCCTTGCCCACCGCCAAAGTTGTTGTTGCTATTGCCTCCGCTTTTTTGAATGTTAGTATCTTTTTGCGCGATAATTCTACGTAAAGTACCATCTAAACTTTCCTTCTCACAACATCTGAAAATAAAAAAGAATAAAGCCAACAAAAAGATTCTTATTTAATTTTTCAAAATATACATGTTGTTATGCTAAGAAATTATAATATCAGATTGCCCAAATAATTTCAGAACTTTCAGTTTTTCTTTTTTTTTTTTTTTTTTTTAATCCAAGTAAATAGTTTTATTAAAAATTCCGATATTATTTATTGGCCTAATTTTATGTAAGAGTAATACATTCTTATACTTGAGTTTTAATATTATATTAGAAAATATCATAATAACAAAAAATATACTTACTGTACAAATGGAATGAAGTGATGATGTTCTACATCTCCTTCTAATTTACCTGTAATGTATAATGTAATATCCATAGCAGCGACACCGAATGGCCTTCGCATACTTTCATTACTTTTAATGACCTTCTGATTATTTTGCGCGATACTTGAACGACGATGATCTATTTCTTTGGCTTCCATACCTCCGACTCTAATAACATAACAAGCTAAATAAACTTTATCTCTAGCTAAATCTCTAGATCCTAGATCAGTAAATAATACTCGAAGATTATGTAACTGATCGATGTCTCTGGCCAATCCCTCTTTACTCCAAGATACGACATAATTCTCTGTGATAGCTTTCATTTCTCTTCCGTCATATAAGGTTAAAAGTAATTCTACATCTTCTACCATTTTACAAACAAAGTTTTTCACACTGACAAAAAAAATATGAGAATATACAGGTGTTTGAGCCTTTAAAGATTTTTTCTTGGTTTCATTGGTTGCCTTTCTAATTCTTTCGGCAGCCGTTTCATGATGATAATACAACTGAATGGTGCTTGTATTTTCTGGATTCATAACATTCCCATGGTCATCTCTTACAACCATGTCCAAGTTTAAAAGTTGATTACCAGTATCTATTTTAGCAGTTGCCAATCTTTTAACATCCTTCAACTCGTCTATCGTTAGAGTGCCCCGTAAAATTTTACTTCTGTATCCTATTAATTCCAATATTTGTTGTTGCATTGGTATAAAATGTTCCGAATGTATCTGCAACAAATAAAAAAATTATGATAATAGTGATTTATACTATTACTTACAACAACAACAAAAATATATATAAAGTTTACTTTACATTATTTAACTTTTTACATAGTAAAATCATATATTTAATACATACCACATATAAATGTTTCCAATGATGACCCCATTCTCTTAAAACATTAGTTATCTCGTGTATTAACGTATCTACATTAGTTTGATCATTTAAAATGTGTATGTACGACTTAGGAAAAATCCCAACTGTGCCCTTAATTTTTTTACAGCCATAATACCAGTCGCCATACTCTTCATAAATTTGCACGACTTCTCCAACCGTTAAAGGTAAGGCACAAAATCCTTCCTTGCCAAAATTGTAAATAGCTGAAATTTCAAAATAACAAAACAAAAACTTATGAGAAAGTTCTCATAACTTGCACGATACAAGAAAAAAAAAAATCATTTAACAAATATACACGACGAAAGCATCGTACTTAACACATATTCTGTTATCATTGTTTAGAGAAAAATCATATAAAGATTCTCATTCGATATAATTCTTAAGAGATTATTATCCCTAATTAATAATTATTAATTAAAAGAAAAAAATACAAAACAAACTATATAACATAATCATAAGTTAATAGCTTAATTGTTGTATCAGTTAAAGGTTATAAATTTTAATTAATCTGTTATAGAATGAAATAACAAAAGTTTATCGATCAAGATCGTTGTGATAAAAACGAAAAGATCGTCGAGGTTATATTATTTATTTATATCAAAGTATGACGAAGCTGCAACAATTAACATTTTATTTCATCTTAATACGGGGCACCTCCCAGGATGTAATGTCGTAACGAAAACATTACAGAATTTCTTTGTGAAATATTTACTTACCTACTCCTAAATGTTCCTTGATGCGCTTCCATGTCATTTTTACTTTTTAACACTTACTTTAGTTTATTTATATATTAATAATTAAGTATTTTTTTTTTACGTATACATAAAATATAGTAATTAAATATACACGCCAATATACACTAAGCAATTACATGTCGGATGTGCGTATTACGCATATAACCAAAATATTGTATTCTCATCTTAATATCTAGATAATATGATCTGAAAGAATTTGTTCTCTAGATTTTACCAAGATTTATCCAATTTTACTTAACGTTTGGTTACAAACATATATATATATATATATATGTATGTATATATCATACATACATGCATACATACATACATATATATACATTCGTTATCTTTCAAGAGTTTTCAAAATTTTGTAGTGAACAAAATAAAACTTTCCCTTGCTTGTTAAATCTATATCATACTTAGTCTATGACTTTTATACGTAGTGGCGCTATCATCTTATCGAAACAAATTGTACTTTTTTGTTCTATTTTTACTCGATCGTACTGAAACACCATCAATTAAAATTTTTTGTTAACGAAAATAATAAGTATTTTTACGAACGTGAAAAAAAGAATTATTCTGCTGTTTATTAATAGGGCAGACAAATAAAGTGGATAATGATTAATTAATTATTTGAGATGATAAACGAAAAAACGCAATCTATAGTTGAGCGTACATGACGTTGAGAAAGCTTTATAAAAAGGTTTTGATTAAAGACTTTTATTGTTGTTATTTTCTCTATTTTAGGGCTTATCAAAATTTTCATTTTGTAATATAAGCGTTCGATATCTATATTATCTGATTATCGACTGTAATTCTTTATCTGTAGTAGGTAGGTTCTAATCTTTTCTTCCAAATCATTTCTTAAAAGAGAGTTTTAAGAAAAAAACTTTTGAGTTATATTTAATATTTTCAGATCATCTTTAGTTTATTATTTTAATATAAAATATTAACAAACAATATATATGTATATATATACACACATATATATATATAACTGCATAAATGAAGATATAAAAATATAATCTTTCCATAATCATTTGTGGGAAGTATAAACAAATATGAATCGTGTAGATATAAAAGTTGTGTTACTAGGAAATGCAGCTGTCGGAAAAACAAGCCTTTCAGAGCGTTTTGTAAATGAAAGATTTAATGAGAATTTATCCTATCAAAACGTAATTAAATGATTTATAAAAGTAACTTTATGATAGTTTAAAAGTTAATAAGAGTATTTGTAACGTTTTTATTATTTATATATATATATATTTTTTATTATATATTAAATAAAATATTAAATCGGACATTATTTGTAGACAATAGGAGCTGCATTTGCTGCAAAACAAATAGAAATTGATGGGCATAATCTTGTAATGGGAATATGGGATACAGCAGGCAACGAAAGGTATGTTATCTTAATTCCAATAATTGTTAAATATTAATGAAATATCGATGAAATGCATCTTGTTAAATATTATTTCCATTCGAATGACGTTACATCTATATATATTATTTATTTCAGATACGATGCAATGACAAGAATATATTATCGTGGTGCTAAAGCTGCGATAATATGTTATGATGTTACAAAGTTTAATACATTTCAAAAGGCAAAGTTTTGGGTAAGAGAATTAAGAGATATAGAAGAGGAGTGTAAAATTTATCTCTGCGGTACGAAAAAAGATATTTTATCAAACGCTGATATGATAGCAGTACCAGATATAGATATTGTTAAAAACTATGCAAATGGTATTCAAGCTAAATTTTTTTTAACGTCAAGTAAAACTGGAGAGAATGTTGGTAAGATCATATATTTGATCATATTGCTCGTTTGTAGAAGAACTTAATGATTTATTTCTTGCAGTGGAATTATTTACAGAAATTGCTAATGATTTCTTATCTGTGCCAGAGAACTTACAAAAAGTAGAAGAAACAGTTACTTTAATAAGTACACCCAAAACATCGCATTGCTGTTAGGCCATAAAAGTGAAAGGAATATAAAAACTGTTAATACTTTCGTTCTTCGTATAATATTCAAAAAAGGTATTTTAAAGTATATTAATACTACACATTAATGTTAGAAAGCAAAGCATTAACATACAATAAATTATTCTTATATGGTACAATTACTAAACAAGTAATTAGCATTAGAAAAAAATGTTGTGCCTTCTTAATTGTTATTCTAACGTAAAGATTAAATCAATGACTGTTAAAGTATTCTCTATAATTGTAATATTTTTCTGACAAGATGCGTGCGCGTATCTTAACAGTAATTATGGATACAATTATTTGCATTTATATATTACAAATTAATGTACATTTCATTTGTGGTCTTATATAAGCATTAATTATATTTTATAAATTTTATTTATTTATTTTTTTTTTTTTTTTTTTTTTTATAAATTTCAGAAAGAAAATTTTATTCTGAAATTTTTAAATATATAAGTTAATTGTTCCACTACTATAATGGTGCCATATTTAAGCAGAAACTGTGAAGACCTTGAGATAATTTAGTTATGGCTTAGCACCTTTCAGAAAATATCAATACTGTTGTTTATTATAAACAAAAGTATTGTTATATATAAGGTGCAAAGTTTACTCATTATTTTTTAACAAATAAGACGTAAGGGAACATTTGAGAAAATGTGAAAATTTGAGACTTCGAATAGTAAGCAAAGAATATTTTTGCTTCTTGTTATTATTTTTACTATGTTTTATTTTTTTGGTTTGATGTGTATGGGAAAATTGAAGCACAAATCTCTCGGGATTGTTCATAGATACCAAAAAATACAAAACCACTAATAGTAAAGCCACCCACCCTTGGAAGAAAGCCTGCGAATAATCTAAAAGATATTTTTCAATAATTTAAACTGTGACAAAACATTAAGGTTAAAAGGAGACGCATGACAATACCTAAGACTTCAAATAATAGAAAGATGCAATTTGTCCATACCCTTTAGGTCCATTATCTCGATAAACTTCCTTTAACATCGTGGATATTTTAACTTCTTTTTTATCCGCCGTAGTCGAAGACAACATTATTCTAGTTTTTGCAACATCCAATGGAGTTGTAATAGCCGCAGAAACTGCCACTGCGAAATAATTCTTAGGGTTATAAACTTTTAATAATATATTTTGTTGAAATTATGGCATTATCAAGTATTGTAAAAATTAATCTCACCGGATGCTGCACCACAATAAGCTCCTTCTAATGGTGTACATTCATGGTGTACATGCTGTTTCCAACAAACTTTAAAATATTCCCATAATGGCATTTGAATGCATGCAAATGGCATGTCCCGAAGAACAGTGCTGCCATATCCACGAAATAATGTTCGTATTTTTAAACGAGCCACATCAGCTAAAAGCGCTTGTCTTCTTTGTTTAAGTACTTCCACTGGTACTCGTATTAAACAAGCAACCTGCAATATAATAATACGTTTATAAAATTTTTTATTTGCATATGCATTGATGGCATTTAATACAATGATATTAGATATAAATTTATATCTTTTACTTTTTATAATGGATTATCAAGAAGATGCAATTTTACATGCATATCATAATTAAGACAACATTATAAGCAAACACTTGTTTATGATTCTATCCTGATATTTATATTTTTATATTTTATTTATTTATACTGGTAATAAATAAACTTCTTATACATAGAATTTTTCTATAACCGCGTTATATTATTACGTGAAAAATATTAATACAATTCTGTTACCATTTCACCCAGTGACGCAGCACCCATATGTATAAATGAGTGATACTGAGGTAATATTTGTGGTTGTAAGAATTCTTTTAATCCCTCATAAGTGATAAAAAACAAGGCGGCTGATTAAAACAAATTATTATATGTAATGGCAATCATACTTTTTGTGTTATATTTTTTTATTCGCGAATAAGATCTACCTGATGGAGCAGAGCCTAACATTACAGGTCCTATACCATGATACAATTGTTTGTAACCACCAGATTTCAAGAATCCATGTTGACTCTGTAAACGTGTTTTGAGAGTATCCAACGGGAAAAATATTATGTCGCAAATAATTCCTGCAACTGCACCTGACTAGTAATAATAATTTATTAAAAGTTGATAATTAGTAGATAAATTTATATATATATATATATATATAAAAGAAATTTATAGTTCTTTCTATTTGTATATTTTTTTTTTTTTTTGCAAAAGAAATTTTGTAATAACAAAATAAAAATATATGGTTTATTATTTTGCGTGTTATATCTTCGACGTTTTATAACAATACGATTTAAAGGTTAATATAAAATAAATAACACTTTATAATCGTATACTTACGATGATGGACGTGGAAAAAGAATATCTTACATTTGTAATGTCACTCGATTTTGCTTCTTCAGTAAACATTCCACTAAGTTAAATACTTTATTACGGGTGTATTACTTTGTATATATCCAAATTCGGATTCTATTACACTATTTTAAAGAGTCACTGTATCGAAGTTTCAAAAAATTTATCAGTATTAGAATCAGAAACTGTAAATCCATTAACATGATCGCATTGCGGTAAAAAAAATTCTCAATGGTAATAAAATTATTTTCTTTCGGTCGAGAACTTCTCTCTTGAATACACTATTTCGTAACGAAATGTATATATTCGTGCGCATAGATGGATACTTGATTTTAATTTTAAAAAAATTACTGTTATGTAATATTCAACTCACCAAATTTTTTATATCTTTTTTCTGTCATATAAAGAATGAAAAAAAAAAAAATTATAAACAATTAAGACACGTGTGTCACGCTACACTATTGCAGCAACTTGGATGAATCGATTGTCGTCTGCTATTGACAATCGGCTTTCTGCAAACTAACCTCAAAGTCTCAGTCGGCAAATTTCGACCGGAGAGAAATTTATCTATTAATCTACGATAGATTATGAAAATCTACACATCTTTATTATAATATTTTTACCAGCTTGTGTATGTTGCATATAAAATTACTAGATTTAAAGTAGGACATAGGGAAATTTGACAATTGCGTCATGAAATACATTAGATTCAAGTGTAATCGTTGATGTTTGGTTATCATGTCAGTAATATAATTTATTATATTTCTTATGTCAAAGAAAAAGTATTCCCAAAGAATTGTCATGGAAATACGATTTCACCTTATTTTTTAGATATTCTGCAAATCCTACGTAATATATTCTCAGCGTCAATGTTTATGGCGGGAATCTCGAAATGTTGAATGTTTCTAATTAGATATAAATATGTCGCAGTCGATCTTAAAGAGCAGCTTAGAAAATGCTTCGTTCAACATCGTATTTCAGGTATTGTTTTACAAGTTTTATTTCCCCTTATTCCATCGTCATAAACAAATTTATTATACCGTTGTGTTCTTTGAAATGTATCATAAAAATTCTTACAGATAGTATGTCGCTGTGTTACATTTGTTCTAAATGCTTTCGTGGTGCGTCATGTTGGACAAGCAATTTTGGGTGTAATCAATGTGAGATTACTACTATTAGAATCCATGATATTATTCTTATCACGTGAACCATTTATGAAGGCATGCTTAACCAATACGTCAGAACATAATTGGGCTCAAGTTGTAAATTTACTTTGGATAACGTTAGTGCTCTCTGCAATTACCTACATAGATCGATTCGTTAATTGTACCATTTACTTATGACTATTAACGAAATCATATATATATATATATTTACAGCATTGATTATATTTTTCAGAGTACCAATATGTATTGTAATGTCCTCACTGTTTGGATATATTTGGCTCTTTTTTTTATCAACTTCTGAAAGTTTACCTCCCTACTATACGTTTGCAGTATGGGCAGTGGCATTATCTTGTA
This sequence comes from Dolichovespula saxonica, assembly GCA_911387935.1. NCBI lineage: Eukaryota > Metazoa > Arthropoda > Insecta > Hymenoptera > Vespidae > Dolichovespula > Dolichovespula saxonica. Next base: position 2,142,301 of record OU427012.1, read on the forward strand.
TCATAGAATTATCATCTCTGATCGTACAATTAGTTGCCAATGCATTCCTTTTTGTTAAACTTAAAGTAAACAAATTTACTTTTACACTTTTATATTTCAATTATTTTTACGCGATAAATATATAATATAATTTTATTTTCAGGTTGTGCTAGATACTATCATGATTACTATCCGTACTTTAACGTTTGTACCATTAATACTTTACTATCCAGAAAACGCGTTATTTGCTTTTGGCATAGCGCAATTAGTTGCAGCAATATTTTATACTACTAGTTATTATGCATATTTTCATTATTACATTAATAGTATAGCTAAGTTCAAACAAAAAAGAAGAATGTCATTGAAGGATATGAACGATGAATATATTTCAACAGAATTTCCATTTCGAACAATAAAGGATTTTTTGCCTGGTCAATTAGAAAATAGTGTATGTATTTTTTTTAAGGTCTTCCTTTTACCTCTTTATAATCAAAATAAGACATTTTCAGGAGCCATATTTAGATAAAAAATTGACTATATTAACGTGGAGTTTCTTTAGACAAGGAATTTTAAAACAAATTTTAACAGAAGGTGAAAGGTTGATCATGACTGTTATACCGGTACTCTCGTTTACTGAACAGGTACTTTCTTATTTATATATTACATTTTATCGTGATATTGCATAATTATTATTTTAATATCTAAGGGTACGTACGAGGTTGTCAACAACTTGGGTTCTCTGGCTGCGAGATTTATTTTTCGTCCAATTGAAGAAAGCGGATATTTCTATTTTACACAAATGGTTAAAAGAGATAAACCTTTATTGGAGCAAAATCCAGTAAGTATACAAATTTGTAAAAGTAACTTTTATAAGATATTGAAAAAGATATATGAATTAAAAATAAATTACAATTTGCAGATAAAAATTCAAGAAAGTATAAATGTACTCACGCATATGTGCTCAGCTGTTACATCTATTGGATTTATAATTTTAGTATTTGGACAATCTTATTCGAGTACATTACTTTGGTTATACGGCGGCACAAAATTGACGTCAAATTTACCGGTTCTCTTATTGAGAGCACACTGTTTGGCTATATTATTATTGGGTATTAATGGCGTGACTGAATGTTATACAAATGCGACAGCTGACAGCGCAACTATAAATAAGAACAATTTGATAATGATTTATGAATCGATAGCATTTCTGGGTGGATCTTATTTATTTGTTATTTGGTTTGGTCCGGTTGGTTTTATTCTTGGAAATTGTTTTAATATGAGTCTAAGGATTGCTCATTCAATGATATTCATTAATAAACGTCATTCTGGCGCAATTCACAATCCTTTACTTGGACTAGTACCAAAACGAATGTTCTCCATTACGTTACTACTAGCCGCAGTTATCACAAATTTTTCGCACGTAAAGAAATTATTTTTTACATTCATATATAATAATTTTAAAATATTAAAATTAAGTTAATAATGCATTTGTCTGTGTATTTTTAGGTATATTTCTTCCCCGATGAAAAAATGTTGCATTTGCTAATTGGATTCATAACATTTACAACGGTTCTTATTGCATGGATATATGAAAATTATGAACTAATTAAACTTGGTGGTACCAAGTGGTACGAAAGGAAAAACAAATATAAAAAGAATGATTGACCTTAAATTCCTAAAGTGTAAATATTTTATTAGTATTTGGATCCTTCAAATATTAGATTGCAACGCAATTCTATAATCTTACGAAATCATAATGGTAATTTTTATTTCCTATACTCCTTCGAAGGAGATAATCTTATAAAATAATATTGCTGGTTATAACATAATAGGCATATTATTATCTTCCTTTCTATGTATAAGAATAAGTAACAAAATACATTACATTTCATAACATATCTTACTGTAAATTAAAAAAATAGGGCCAAAAGATATTAACATTAATTTGCAACATGTTTATAAATTGCGCCAACTACTGGTCCTTGTCGTTGAATTAGACATTTCCTATAAGAAATTAAAGGTATATATATATATATACATATTTTCAATTTAATATCCACTTAAAAAATGTGCATGTTACTTGTATATATACATAACCGCATTGTTATTTGCATTACCTGTTATCATTTTGGATTGTTACAATCGGACAAGTTGAAGTAAGTTCTAATTTTGCAACTTGATCTGCAATGGCTGCTATAATACCCGCACTATCGCTTGAAGCATTACCTTTAACTAAAGAATATTTATGTATAGAAAGAAATTTGTTAATTGTATAATATATACATAAAAAAAATAATAGACCATTAAAGGACAACTTATTTAACAACGTACCTCCTAAACACAATCCTGCACGATCAACCAAGATGCAACCAATTGTGGCTTCATTGTTTTTTCTAGAAAATAATCAATTAATATTTAAAATAAAACGTTTGATAATTTAACTTGATAAACCAACACGGTAGTTCATTATCGTTTTCTTTGTTAGGTGTCAAAATAAAACGCCCGCGCAAAATCACACACACATACACAATCAACATAAACGAAATAATATATTCGAAAACTTACACTTCGTCTAAAGTTCTTTCAATATTCTTTTCCATTCTGAAGTCCTTCGTAGGTTAAGTTCAAGGAAATGGCCAAAAATAATACGGATATTTTAATACTCGACGTTTAATAGTTACTTCGTAAATATCAATATACATGTCGCCATTTTATATCCACCTAGCGTTACGATACGTTAAATACGATGACGTAATATAACCCGTAGGTTAGAATCATAACTGTCAAAAAACATGACTGAACTTTAGCAAGATCGTGCGCACAATGTTACGTATTTTTATGTAATCGATAACTTTGATATAATACGTTTATTTAAATTAAACGTCATAACGAATATGAACATATCTCGTTCACGTTCTTTTACTCAAAAATATTATGTATATATTTAAATCAATCGTTAATAATTGAATCTGTTATATTTTTGCATTTAGAAGGTAAAGTAAATTAACATAAGTCGCAATAATCGTCATATCGTAATATTGTAAAATACGATAGCATCTGTTTTACGAAAAAGGTACAACAATTGAAGTCGACAATGGAAGCAATGCCTAGCCAGAGCACAATAAATATTGATATGCCACAATTACCTATAGATGTAAGTTAATCATATATTAAAAATAATATCATGATAGAAATATAATTTCTAGAATGTCATAAGATATTTAATAATTTGACGAAGTTATTGTAATTGTTCATGTGCATTGACAAAATGAGCCTAAAAATATAATAAAATATTGTTCTTAACCGTTTGAATTCCAAGCAGTAAGACTGCGCTGTTTAGATTTTATGTTTAGAAAGCCCAGGACATTTCTTGCATTCTGGACAAGTGACGGTCCGTTACTGATTGCCTAAACCGCATGCTCAGATTTATTGACACAGGTACATGATACATCTATTTTTAACACTTAGCAAATCCCAGGCGTCACAGAGACCCGTACAGTTTCAGTTTCCCAGGTCAGAAGGTAGTCGGCAGCCGACCGATCGGGTAGATCTACCCGATCGGTCGGCTAAGTGTTAATTTAAATATTACATTTTACAATGGGTAAAACAAGTGCTGTTGCTCGGATTTAGTTTCATCGATATAAAATAAATGAAGTGCTATCGCGTCACCTGATATTTCTTGACATAAAATAAAACAAGTGCTATTGTGTTGCTTGGTTCTTTTAATATTCATTTAAAGAAAGCATGGTTGTTCTGTTCTGGATTCTTCGGCAGTGTTTCTTCAATACCATCCGGGACTCAAACGGTTAGAATATTATTTCTAAATTCTTTTAGGGAAATTCCTTAGATTTACATTTTTTTATCTTTGTATTATTTCCATTAACAGGTAATTATACATATAATGTCATATCTATCTGTATCTGATAGAATGGCAGCTGGATTGGTAAATCGGATATGGCATGAAGCATCTCTTACGACAAAATTTATTGATCAACAATTAGTTATCCTTGGTCTACCAAGAATAGATAATTTAAATGATGTATTACATATACTAGAAAATTCTGTCCGGCCGTTTTATAATTTCATTTTCAAAGAAGTAGAATTAAAGAGTACAATGTCTCTTTGGAGACAACATGGACCTTTTATGAAGAGTCTCCATCTGGTATAATAAATTATTTATTAAAGATTCATAATTAAAATTGAATACAACTGAATTTACAATTTTAATACCGATCTAGAAAGTCTTTTGTTTTTATTCAAACTCACTATTAAAATTGTAAATTAAAAAATATCTTGCCTTTCTAATTAATTTTAATCGAATTATGGATGATAATAAAATATAATATTGTTTGCAGTTCTGCTGTGATTTTAATGAAAAATCACTCATCGGAATTCTTAGGCATTGCAACAAATTGAAAACATTACACATCAGTTCTTGTCGAGAATGTTTAATGTCTGGTAGACTTTTGGACGATGACAGTGATATAAGAGAGCTCTCAGGAAAATTAAAATATTTACAAGAGCTTAGTCTCACTTATAATCGTTACTTAAGCGATGCTTTATTCAATAAATTTATTTCGATATGCCCGAATATAAATACGCTCAGTCTAAAAGGATGCGAAATATCTTTTCATTGCGGCCTGTATAAAAGATTCTATCCTAATAATAACGTGATCACTTACGCCTCGGAATCAGTATTAACATTTTTAAATATTTTGCATTATATTATTTCTTCTGCAAAACAATTGAAGCATTTGGACTTCAGTCATACGCTTATTGATGGTACTGCATTAGCAACTATTTCGAAATTGGAGGAACTCAGATTGGAGACATTAAAGTTGCAAAATTGTAATCAATTAACTATAACTGGAATTAGAACATTGACACAGAATCAAATTCATTTAAAATTATTAGACATAAGCTTTTGTATACGAATCACGGACGTCAGTCTCGTTATTATATGTAAACATCTGAGACAATTGGAAAGTTTAAATATAAGAAGATGCAGGGCGGTAACAGATTTTGGTATACAACAAATACAATCACTCAGAAATCTAAGAGAATTAGATATCTCGGAATGCGAACAACTTACCTCCAAATGTATAACCGATGGTCTTTGCAAAGAATCACAAAATGATTTACAATCAACTACTGACGACGATATGGATCTGAATAATATAAATTTAGACGTGCAAGAGGCAGATTGTTCTAATCCAAAAAATGATATTACGAATGATAAAATGTTGAAACTTTCCTTAAATGCTTTGAATATCGACGAATCCTGTATTAAATCTATAGTCAAATGTTTTCCACGTTTAAGATATCTGGATGTTGGTTATTGTTTCATTGCTGTTACAGATATTACAATACAGGTAATGGAACTACCATATTAATTAATTTTATTTCGTTTTATAATGTTTGTCTTTTATTATATTATTATAATACACATCATATACTACATAGTAAATTAAAAGCATGATTATTTATTTTTTATGCGTACTTATAATATTACAGTAGAATGAGTGTGCATTTTTTTTTTTTTTTATATTTTCCAGAAAATCTTTGAAGAGCTTATATTTTTAAGAACATTAAGGGTAACCCATTGCGATAGAATAACGGATGCTGGCTTGATGGGTTTTGATGCCAGCGAGAACATAGACATACAATCTCTTCACCTTAATGTTAACGAGAGTAACATTCAGCCACAAGAACAATTATTGCGAATTAATTTACGTTCACTGGCAGAGGAAGAAATAGCATGTGACGGTCATAGAACATGTTATATTAATAATTTACAGAAGAATATTTCAACTACGTCACCTACAACAATGCCTACATTTAGTTTGACACGCCTCAACGGACTCAGAGAGTTGGATCTCTCGGGTTGCAGCAGAATAACCGATGCCAGTTTAAAACATAATTTTTCATTTATTGAACTGAGAGTATTAAGTCTAAGAAAATGTTGCCAGGTAAAACATTATGACTTATTTTCTCTTTAAGACTAATTGTCCGATTAAAATTGACATAATATATTACAGATAGAAATATTAAATACGTGTAATAATGATGATATCATAAAAAAAACTTAAGTGGTATACTTTCGCAGATTGTTAAGTTTAAATTTATTTTTCAGGTAACACACGTAGGATTAGAATACCTGGCAAAAAATAATTCTGCTATAGAGGAGTTAGATTTAACTGAATGTTATAACATATCAGATTTAGGAGTCTCATATATTAGTATATATTTACGAAGATTAAAACGTCTCTATCTTCAGGTATACTCACTATTACTAATTACAATTAGATCGTTTTAATTCTAATATAATTAAATCAAATTATATACCATTAAATATATTAAATTTATTCGCTTTTTTCTATTTTCTTTACTTTAAAGGTTACTAATATCTATGCTTTTTTGTTCATTAACAGGGCTGCATACAGTTGACAAATCAAAGTTTAATTTATGTTCAAGAAAATTGTAAAAGTCTTCAATATTTAGATATCCGACATTGTAAAAAAATAACAACTTTTGAAATATGCAATTTGCCTTTTTTGCATATGGAATATACACAGCCAACAGAAAATAGTTTATTATTGGCTAATAATATGCATGCTCCAATACCGCCGCCACCACCTAGGTATACCTGAAGTTTTTTTTTATTTTATTTTCTTGTTGTGTTTCTTGCGTTTACTGTATTATATTTTTCTGCTTTTTTTTATCATTATTGGAAATAGTATATTTGAAATTATTAATAACGTATGTGTGTATGTATATATGCATATGTGTGTACATATATATATATATATAATATATAATTCTAACCTAATAATAAAATAATACATACATATATATACACACACCCTCCACACATGTGTGTGTATATATACATATGCATATGTGTGTACATAGATATATATATAATATATAGATATAAAATAATAATAAAATAATACATATATATATACACACACACACTCCACACATGTGTGTGTGTATATATATATGCATATGTGTGTACATTTATATATAATATATAGATATAAAGTAATAATAAAATAATATATATATATACACATACACTCCACACGTGTGTGTATATATATATAATATATAAATCTAACCTAACAATAAAATAATACATATATATACACACACACACTCCACACATGTGTGTGTGTATATTATATATATATTTATGTGTGTACATTTATATGTAATAGATAAATATAAAAAAATAATAAAATAATGCACATATATACACACACACACTCCACACATGTGTGTGTGTATATATGTGCATATGTGTGTACATTTATATATAATATATAAATATAAAATAATAATAAAATGATACATATATATACACACACTCTCCACACGTGTGTGTATATATATATATATAATATATAAATCTAACCTAATAATAAAATGATACATATATACACACACACACTCCACACATGTGTGTGTGTATATATATATGCGTATGTGTGTACTTTTATATATAATTTATAAATATAAAATAATAATAAAATAATACATATATACACACACACTCCACACATGTGTGTGTATATATATATGCATATGTATGTACTTTTATATATAATTTACAAATATAAAATAATAATAAGATAATATATAAATATATAAAATATAAACACACATACACACACATATATATATATTTTATACTTTTATGATTAAGAAACTGAGATTAATATTGTTTAAATTAAATTAACTTTATGTATATTTAGTTATTAGTTAAACAATTAATCCAGATAGGTACATATAAGAATTTTTAATAATGTGTTTGTAGAGTTGGATTTATATGTATATAGTTTAACACGTTGAGTACCAAGCGTGATATCGTTGTTTTTCTTGCGGGCCCAAGTTTTTCTCTCGGCGCACTAGAACGATAGCGGAGAGATACGAAGAAATACCAAAAATGTAACTCAAGTATATCTGTGCATTGTCGATTATCTACATTTACAATGCCACCGACAAATATAATTGATACATTGTTTTGTTTTGAAATAATCGTATTGGTAAGTATGAATACGGGTGACGCGGTACTCAACGTGTTAAGTAGGAAGCCTATGTAAAAATTGAATACGGACGGAGATGTAAAAAGAAAGGGTACTTATTTTTTTATTTATTCGTTTTTACCATTTTACTTTAAAAACTATAAAGGAAAAGATACATCGATTATGAAAACTAATAATGTACGAAAACGATAAATGTCTGTGTATGTGTGTACGTGTCGTTCCGTTTTGTTTTGTTTCGTATCGTGTCGTGTCGTGTACCTGTCGTGTGCGTATATATATATATATATATATATACACACATATAATTATATATAACATGGTCCATATTATATAATAAGTAAAGAAAATATATATATATACACATACACATATATTTATATATAACAAGTGTCCATATTATGTGATAAGTAAAGTAAATTTAAGAACAATTATTTACGACAAAAAGAAATATATAATTTTTACAAAGAGAGAAGAAACATTATTGGTTTGTTATATTTACAATACGATTCATTATATATATATATATATATATATATATATATATATATATAGTATTAATAGAAAAAAGTTGGAATTTGAATTATTACTTTGAAATATTTCTACACTTTTTCTTTTTTTTTTTTTTTTTTTTTATACTAATTCTGTACTTATTATTTATATCTTTATATTTGTTTTCTTTCTTTTATTTATTTATTTATTTTTTTTTTTAAATTTTATTTCTGTTTTTCTTTTTTACTTTACAAAATTATAACGAAACCAAGTAATATATTGCCTTAGAATAAGTGAATGCAGTACTATTGCTGCAGACGTAAAATGGGTGATATTAAGTCTCTGACTCAGAGGCCTGAAATTAAAGAAATACCTTTACTAATATGAATTTGTTATATTTATTTTAATTGTCTGCTTCCAGTGACAGTTTTAGAACATAGATGAGAGTATTGTAATATATTTAAATCTAAGTGTACAACATACTATTTAAGTTTCTTGTTGTAATGAAAATATACATTAAATGAGATTATATGCTTAAGAAGAAATCGTTTTTTTTTTTCAAACACAATAAATATTAACAAAATTTTTATTTTCCAAAGCAATGTAAGGAAAAAAATATATGTATATATTATATATATTTATACATACATATATATATATATATATCTTTTTCATTACATATCATACATTTGCTTCATGAAAATGTAATTAATTTTCGTAAAATAAAACAAAAAAAAAACAAAAAATTGTTTACTCTAATAATACAATAAGCCAATTTTACTTAATTATTTAAAATCTACTTACTTGTGCATGATTTAACTCAACGCCAAAAGTATTTGTTTATCAGTTTTGTTTCGTTTTGTTTTTTCTTTTCTTTTGTTTTGTTTTCTTTTTTCTTTAAAAAGCTTTTTTGTACATCATTATTGAAAATAAAATCAGATAATAATAATAATAATAATAATAATAATAATAATAATAATAATGATAATAATGATAATGATAATAATAATAATAATAATAATAATAATAATAATATTAATAATATTAATAATCTGTGTATGGCTGTTGAGCATAATAAATTATTAATGTCAGCTCGCCTCATTAGATAAATATCTCACTTCTGTGTCCGAAAACATCACTGATCGGATGATAAGAAAAAACTAACTTACACTAGGATCGCAGTCAGCACAATGCCAAGAATAGCCTCTTCTTTTAGGTGATTTTTTCACCGGGGGGTCTAAACACGTGAAGTGATAGCACTTTTTGCATTCATCGCACCTACAAAGTAAATAATATTTTATAAACAATTAAAATAAAATAAGTATAGAAAATATTCGACTGCGCACGCACACGCGCGCGCACGCACACACACACACACACACACACACACACACACACACACACACACACACACACACACACACACACGCACGCACGCACACACACACGCACGCACGCACGCACGCACATGCACACGAACACGAACACGAACACGCACATGCGCATAGTCGAATATTTTCTATACTTATTTTATTTTATTATATATATATAATAAAATAAAATAATAATTTTATTATTATTTAATAATTAAATCTTATTAAGATAATAAGATTTAAGATAAATCTTATTATCTAATAATTTAATAATTTTATTATATATATAAATAAATATATATAATAAGTTTATTATATATATATATATATATATATATATATATATATATATATATACTATGGGAATAACTTATAATATAATATTAAATATAATATTAAATATAATAATAAAATACTGTGAATATTTGGTATGATTACTAACATTACAAGATTTTGGTTGGTACCGGGTGTGTCACAGACATTACACTGCGTAAGAAGATCTGCATCTTTCCCCCTCTTTACATTTCCAGCTTGTAATCTGGTATTATTATTGACGTTACTATTACCAGATGTATTCATTGGAGCGACAACATTCGTGGTAGGCGGTGGTAGCGGTGGAGGTAAAAGTTTAAGCATTGGCGGGGGCGGTGTAATTTCTGTGCTTGTCGATGTGGCAACGAACATCTGAGGGCTAGATTTTGATGCTACGTCTCCGTCTGGTCGTGGAATTGGTTTTATCTTTGACAACAACAAAAAATAAATAAATAAAAAATAAAAAAAAAAATAAAATTATATATATATATATATATATACGTTAATGAAGATATTTAATTTACTCGTTAGAAACATAATGTTTTGTTATAGAGGTTTTTCAATTAAGGTATACCTTTATGGTAATTCGTCTGTGAACTTCTGGTTGAGCTTGTAAGTCTGGATTTTCAATATCTAGGCTTTTTCTTTTATGTTTACGTTTCCTTTGCTTCACGCCAGTTATTGGATCAGGGGTATACCTCTTATGCTTTTCTCTAATAATAATAATAATAATAATAATAATAATAATAATATTAATAATAATAATAACAATAATATTAATAATAATAATAATAATATTAATAATAATAATAATAATAATAATAATAATAATAATAATATTAATAATAATAATAATAATAATAATAATAATAATAATAATAATAAATCGTGATATATATCATATTAAATAAAATTCGTAAAATAATTATCCAAGACAATATATGTACCTTCGCCTTTTCTTCGCGCTCCTTTGCGAAACAGATTCCGTACCGTCGGCCGAGGCCACCATATATTCAGGGGATCCCTCTCTTGTCGTTATAGTAATATTATTTGTGGTACATTGTTGATTATGCGTAGATTCGGCCAATTGAATTTGTTCGGTTACCGAGGGTTGCGGGCACATAGGTTTTATGGTTAACTGTAAAAATTAAAAATTTACGTTTAATAGGTATAAAGGAACGTTAAAATAACGGATAATAACGACGACGATGTCCATTAACGGATATATCGATCGATCGATCGATCGATCGATTTAAAACGATGGTCATTCGGAAATAAATGAAATAACCTTTGGTGTCGTCGGAGTGGTATCGGGAACAGCGACGTTCGTTAAATTGTTAAGAGGCGTGGACGACGAGTTCTTTGATGTCGTCGGCGTGGTAGGTGTCATCGGCGCTTGTATCTCTTGTGGTGGAGTCGACGTTAAATTAGAATCGTCCTTGCAGTGCCTTAATTTACGCGGAGCCGACGTATCCACCCGTTCAACCTCCGATCCTGACGATTCCTTGTCGCACTCGGAACACTGCCTGTTTCGTGATAAAAATAATATCGATGATGGAACAACATCGTTCATCGTTTGATCGATAAGATTTATTTTTCGAACATTCTAACCACCAAAAATCAACGTACCATCCCATTAGTTTCGTCTTTTTGGGCATACGAGACAGGGGAGGGCTCAAACAAGACAAATGGTAATGCAGATGACAAGTGTCGCACTTTGCAAGAAGATGTTGATTGGTTGATCTTCTACATATGCCGCATTGGTGTCTCAAAGTCAATTCGCTTTTATGATTTTGATCGTGAGCTTGACTACTCAGTACTCTACCTTCTCGTATACCTTCCGCTCCTTTTCCGACCGGCAGAGGAAAACCAACACCCATTTTTAATGCGGCTGCGGTTGGTACTCCCAATCCCGTACCTTAAATGAAAACAGATCATCTTTTTTTTCTCCGATTTATATTTTAATAATTTTTTTCATTCATTTGAATTAATATATACATATATATATATATATATATATATAGAAATTATTTACCGAGTGTAGGTGTGATCCTTGGTTTGGCCAAATCCGCTATTAGGGGCAGTGGTTTAACGTAGCCACTATTACGCAGCATTTGATGATACATGTCAATTTTTTCTTTCAAAGTTACGTTAACCCTAATTTGTTCCTCATTGTCCTTCATCACTTCGTCATACCTTCTATCTAATCTTTGTTGTTCGTTTAACAACTGCGAATTAATGTCAAGTAACTCCTGCAATCTTCTTTTCATCGATGTGACACGTAAATTCCGATCCAGGTAATATCCTATGAACTCCACGCTGAAGGCAGGAGGAATGTGCCATTTCTTTCTAACATCCACCAAGGCTACAAGTTGGGCCTCCTGTGCTTCTAAAGCCGCTGTATCGACGCCCATTAATTCAGCCTTTTTTGCCAATTGACGGCATGCCGATGCAGACGTGGTTAAAAGACGTGGCATCTTTTGAGTCGGTACTGAAAATAATGATTTTTGTTATTAACATATTATGAGGTATCGCAACGTTTTAACACGTTTATTATATATGATATTTGTGTAATACATGTACCCCAAGGTGGCGGACGAGATGCTTTATGGGCTAGATATTTGTGCCTGTGTTTAGCCAATTTCCTTTGAATTCTACGCTGTTCCTCAGTATCCAAATGATTCGGTTGCTTTAACAGTTGTTGTCGATACTGAGCGCGCAATTGCAACGCTAACCAATTGCGCCTACGCCTACGAACAAGCAGCTTGTCAGAATGTAATTTGCAATGAGCATAAAATGGGTCGGCCTGATCAACTTCCTCGCTATGTGCCTCAGATAATAAACCCTCACGTTGGGCACTGAAAACAAAATTATTACTTGTTAAGATTACATACACCGGTAACATAAATATCGATATTTGATTTGTAAAATGTTATCCTTACCAAGTAACGTGGAAATATGTGTGACACATTCCGGCGTCGCATTCAATGCAAACACCGGTTCGAGCAAAACGCGCATCCTCGCATAAAGAACATTGCTTCGCACCCCATTTGCTGTATGCCATTTCGAAGAGCGTTACACTTGATAACCGATCCACCTAAGATAAATAATATAAGATAAATTATATAGTTATACATTTTCTTCCTTATATTTATAAATAATTTACCTCTCCAAAAGCTACACCAGGTACGTAAAGAGCACAGACTAAGTGAACCCATTTTCCTACGTCTGTCTCTTTAAAAATTCCACCTTTGTTAGGGCAAAGTTCACATGATGGATCTTCAATGCCAGCACTACATGCTTCACAAAACCATGGGGCTGATTGACACAACGAATCAGTACTGGAGAAACTCTCCACATCTGATACACCATAACATCCTGCAATGCAATGATCGTCGATTATAATCTCTTTTAATATATTGATTGGCTCTTATAAATATGTACATAAGAAAGTAACTGTATTTCTTTACGTTTATATGCCAAACTTTCACAAAGCACATACTTTTACACAAAAAAGAAAAACAAACAAAAAGAAAATAGAAAAAAGTAACAAAATAAAACAAAACGTAATTTACCTTCATGAACACTGACCCCACATCCATCACACTCAACTATTTCATTAATGTCATCACTTCTATCACCAAGACAGCCACAACAAATAAGCATTTTGTTCAATTTCTCATCTAACGGTCCACCTTTTATTGCTTGCTGACGAGCTTGTTCTATGACGTCTCCTACAGTCAGACCAGTGTTCTCTTTTGTACTTAACAATGGATCAGCTAAAGAATCATCTGATTCTTCTGATCCATCTTCTTCTTCTTAAAAACCACGGATGAAGAAAAAAAAACAAAAGAAAACCAAAATTTATATATTAATACTTTCGCAAATGATCAATGAAAGAATCTTATTAATTTTCAAGTTAATTAATCAACCTTTCCCGATATCATTAGAATCTACTGAGTCATCGTCAGATTCTTCACAATGATCTTCGATTCTAAAATCACTATCGTCTGAGCTTTCACCTAAATCAAAATCAAGTAACGATTGTTGTGCAGATCTAATAGGCTTTACTCTTCTTTTCTTTGGATCTCTCTCGACTGCAAAATAATAACAGTTTTATTATTTCTCTGTATAAAGAAAAACATATATGAATTATTAAATAAATTGACTTTTATATAAAGAAAATAATTATTATATACATGTATATATATGTACATATATATATATATATATATATATATGTAGGTATAAGAAAAAAGGTATATATATGTATAAGAGAAAGAAACGTTCAATATCCAATAACACGCTTTACGCAAATCAATAAAGCGGTAGTAAAAAAAAAAAGGAAAAAAAAAAAAACGACGAAGGAAAGATACTAAGGTTATGTTCGTTGCTTATTAAAAAAGAAGAATACATACAAGGACTGTTCATTGTATCCTAATTCCGATTTCTAATGTTCTGTACAAAGTACAACTAATACGTAGTAATATTGACTATAACATTTATATTAATATTTTTCTCTTTCTTTACGAATTTTTCTTTTTTTTTTTTTTTTCAATTACAATTACGCTCCACCGTACGCTTAGATGCTATATCGTTCTCTATAGGACTCCTACCCGTCACTATGTGAAATTATCTCTCTCTCTCTCTCTCTCTCTCTCTCACTCCCCTTTCATCCCCTCTCTACTTCTCAGTACCTATCACTACCTCTCTCTCTCTCTCCCTCTACCTCACTCTCTTTCTCTCCTCTGTGCATATGCAATACGTGTTGTGCCATCGGTATATTGAGTTAAATTAATTTTAAAGGTAATTTTTAAATGTAATATGTGTATATAACACACCAAACAAGTGCCATGAAATCGATCAAAACAATTCGATTTATTCATTCATACATTTTTTTTTTTTCACAAAGGGTTCACTATTACTTTTCGACCTTATTTGACGCGAGGCTCGAGTACTTCGTTAAAAATATAAAAAAAAATAAAAAAATAGAAAAAAAAAGGAACAAATAAATGAACAATTAAGGAAAGAAAAAATAAAAATAAAAAAGTATAGATAAATAGAATTTACATTCGTTTACAACAAGGAAAATAATTTTTCATTGAAATACAATCAAAAAGTTAAGATAACGAATTGTTCCTCGTTTAAGTGTTATTCTTATAACACGTAAAAAAAAAAGATTACGCGAGTGGTTGCATATGTATGTGTGTATATATTGTATATATATACATATACAATTTATCGTTTTATTATGAAATACTTTATTATCGATACGTAATTAGAAATTACGTATTTGTATGCCAATTGTGTACAACAACATCGTTCTCAAATTGTCGATGCCGTAATATCACATTTAACGTTCGAAATATTAAACAAAAATAATGTTAAAAAAAAAAAAATAAAAAAAAATAAAAGAGAAAAAAATTTAGAGATAGAGAAATAATCGTGATTCTTCTTATCTATCCTGATCTTTTAATTTTTTTTTTTTTTTTCGTATGTACTTACTCATTGTTTTATATAAAAATCCTACGTCGTCCTCTTGAGACATTCTCTTGGCCAACGAAAACGTAACTTAAAGGTCTTCAAAATAATGCTTATATCTCGATTTTCCTTAATACTTTTTTAATCACAATAATAACTTATATACGTCCCGAGGTCGTTGACATACGATAACTACGACGAATCGTCACATATCAATACACGTGAATTATTATATCAATATTTAGAATAGTATACAACGTAAGAAAGCTCCTTCCTCGATAGTACATGTTATCCTTTTGACTCTGTCGTAAGAACTTCTGCTTCGGTTCTCATCGTCAAGTCGCCATATTAACTTTTGGAAAATCCTTTAAGCGGGACGTTCGAAAATAAGAAGAAAATATAAAAACTAATATAATGCATGTATAAATATGATCACGTAGATGTTATCGTTGGAAAGTTGACTTAATATTTCTTTTTTCTTTCTTTTTTTTTTTCTTTTTCAAAACGACAAGACAACTTTCGACCGATCAAGAGAAACTTTTATAAAATTGATAATCTTCCTTTGGGTCTGTCTCTTGTGTGTGGAATATACTTTTTATTTTACTTTTCTTTCTCTTTGTTTTTCTTCGTCTTCTCTTTCCTCATTCTCTTCTTCTCAAAAATAATACACAGAGATCTGTGACATTTAGCGAAGCGAAATATACATGAAATGAATCATTTATGTGAAGTAAGCGCATTGATCTCAATGGTACATACGGTCATCCTACTACAATCCTTTTTCTTTAGTTTTATTATCTATCGTTCGCCTCGCAAGTCAATCAACAAATGGATGTATATTTTTCCGACAATATGGCGGCCGATTAATTATCACTCGCGCACATATAAAACGTTTGAAAATGTTTTACATTGATAGTCGAACGTTTCTCGTTATATATATTTATTTTATTTTATTTATTTACACGACGTCACGTCGTTCCGAAGAATTTGAAAAGGAACATCCTATAATATTTCTACGCTTCGAATTGATACTCTCTGCAAAAATCATACGAATAATATTATCAACGAGCGATAATATTTATTTTAATAAATCCTTAAACGATATCATTTGTTGTATCAACGAATTATTCTACAATATTCATTCGATATATTTTCTATTTAATAAAAATAAAAAAATAAAATAAAAAAAGTCCCATTTAACGTTCGAGGGTTTCTAAATGTTATAAAAAATTTATACAAGTTACGTACGATTCGAGCGAGATCTAACGAACAGTCTTAAAACGCGACGACTATTGGCTTATCATATTTACTCGATAGGCCAATAAGAGAAACATTGGAGGTATATTATAGGCCGTAATAACATTGTTAATTACAAATCGTTTTATCGTGGCACCTGACAGACCGTATAATTTT